>PVJH01000797.1:0-262514 GCA_004026705.1 Nesogale talazaci | reverse complement strand
TTGCCTTCCCCCCATTTTGATTGTGATTCAGCTATAAAAGCTTTCAGGCACCATTCTGTTCTTCTGTATAATGAGAAAGAGGCAGTTGTGCATGTAGGCAATGAATCATATGTTACATATCCTACTCCCACGCGTCACTCTCCTTTCTTTTTTTTTCTATCATAGCAATGTCTCAATGAATACTTTTATCTCTATTTCACTTTACTCAAATAAATGAGATAAATTTATGGAAGCAGCAATGCTGGGTCATAGCTTACAGATATTTATAACCTTGAAAGATTTTACTAAATTGATCACCATTGAAATCACCCCAGTTTTAGCTCCTAAGAACAGCTTCTTTTCCTATACATTCCTAAACAATACAGCATACATTAATTTTGGACATTTGTTAACTTTTTTTTGGTGTGATATGGTACTATTTATTATTTTTCAAAATGAGCTTTAGAAGAATGCTCTTACCTTTTAAAGATACATATGGAGATATCTGTAGGTGAAAGAATGCATTTGGTATTTGAAAACATTGCTAACAAGTGTAGCTGTTAAGGGGGTGATTGATACTTAGAGTCATTGTGCTATTTTTTCAACTGCTATATACAATCATGTTTCCATAAAAAATGAAAAACAGGGTTCTTATAGAAAAATAGGCAGCAAAGAGGCTCATACTATAATGGCTGATGGTTCATAACACTTTGCAAAATGCATGTTGCCATGATAGAATCCAGGAAAAAAATACCATTTGGGTAAATACTAAAAGGTTCCCCACATGCACACCATTAACAAACATTTTAAACTCAAAGTCTTAAGAGAGACACATACATTTCCTGAGGGATTGCCTAGAAGGTTAAGATCTACCATAATTCCCAGTAAAACCAGCCATTAAGTTTTCTGTATTCTCAGAACTCATTCATAAAGTGTCCAATAATTCTTTTAACCAGCACCTTCCCCAGATACCTTGTTTTGAGGCACTAGCTAATTCATTGAGCAAAGACTGAATACTGAGAAAGTGCTATATGCCCAGTGGACACAGTGATAAAGATGACACATACATGGGAGTTGCAGACATGCTCACAGGTCATCGCAACAAAATGTGCGAACATTTTTTTTTTCTGGGCATCACTGCTCTTTGGCGGTAGGAGTAGGAGGCCCAGCCCAACTGTTGGAATTGAACTTCCGTTCCAGTGGGCCGCAGTCCCACACACAACCACTATGCCACCGGGGCTCAGCCTGATTTTAAGTTTTTATTTCTGAAAAAAATGCTAAGAGTTGAGACCACTGGGAGATAGCAGATCACATCCTTTTCAATTCTGAATGCCTAGAATGTCGCTTCTCCAAAAAATGTTACAAACTTCCTTCAGGCTAAATAAGGAAATACTAGAATTGGTACTGGAGCTTGGCACTATGGTTATTTCATAGTGTTTTGACAAAATGGAGAGAGTATTTCCAATGTCAAAGCTTAACTTTTTTAGGAAATCTAAAGTCGAACACTTCTTTAGAGCTCCACCTAGTCACTTGTTAACCATCCACACAGCACTTTTGAACAGTCATGGAGTTCAATCTCCTGACGCATTCACGTGATTATCTAAATTGGGTCAGTCCATGGTATGGACCAGTTCTCCAAAGACCTTCTTACTGGATACCTTCCTAGGTTCATTCTGTAGTTAGCATTTTAAAGTTAGAATGTTTATGCTGTTATTTACATCAAGATAATAGTAACAAGTATAAACAGTTCTCATCCTATCATATAAAACCAATGAAAGAAGTAGACAAGACAGCACAGTATTTGATGCTTGAAGGCAAATGTCCTTTCTGTGCCCGGTGTAAGGACAAGATGTCCACGTGCTATTTTTTTTCCTATAAACAATTTGGGGTAACATTTTAGGCCCCACTTATCCTTTTGGGTGGGCCAGCATGCAGCTTATGATGGAGAGAGATGCATTCTTGCTGACCTACAGACTAGCCATGTAGGGAGAGTGCTGGGAGGAGAAGCTAATGTCTATTATCTCTTACATCATCAGCAAGTTCAAGTCAGGTCAGTACTAAGTTATCCTGTACCAACAGAGAGCTATTCTGAGCTGCCAGTGCAGGAGGAAGGCACAGCAGGAGAGGAAGATGAAGGGAGACTCATGTCCTATGATGGAGTGTAGAGGCTTCTGGTTGGAAAAACACAACTGACATATTCCGATGAAATGATGAGGAAGAAAACAAAACAGTAAGTTGTCCGCCTTAGGATGCCATGCCCAGAAGAAAGCCTCCAAAAAATCCCCCTGTCCCAAGGACATTCTTCTTCACAAACGAGACCACCTCCTCTGCTTTGCTCTTGACTTTGCTGGAGATTTGGTTGTTCTTAGGTATTTTCAGTTGTTCCTTGGCTTTCCTCATATCCTTCTCTACTCGTTGCCAGTCAACCTTGATGTAACCAGTATGGTTTGCAATCTGAAGGAGGAAAAATCCACGGCCCACGGCTGTTGCTGCCAACTTTCCAACCTTCAGGAATATGAAACCTGTGCACCATCCGGTGACACCTCCTGTGAGCAGCTGGGTGGCCACACTGTACTTTTTGGCAGAGGGTCCAGATTCTTGGCTGAACAACTTGCGCCACCATGGCTGCTTTTTAGCAAATTCTGCAAGGTCCAGAGGCTCAAAATTTCCATCAAAGTTTCCTTGACCGGAAGCCGCCATTTCGGCGAGCTGGTTTCGTGAGGTCACCCGCAGGGTCTCGGTGCGATGATACATCGGTGAGCGCGTCGTTGTCGCCACCAGTTGGCTTCCGGCCCATTTGTTAACTTTATAATGAGAAAATTCTTGTAGTAGTTATTTGAATTTTCATTCCATTTCAAAAATATTGTATAATTGGAATCACATATGTAGCATAGCCTTTTACCCCTGGTGTCCTTCACTGAGAAAAATTCACTTGAGCTTGGCATCGTTGTCACACACAGACAATGAAAGGGAGAGATGAGCTGGAGTTCTCCTTAATGTTTTGTATTCAACCATGCCTGTCAGCAAAGCCAGAAAGAACTTTTTGTCTAAGAATTGTGTAATGCATCTGGCACTTCTTTGTTGTTTCTTAAGACATGGTGTGCTACAGAAGGAGGAGAATTTTACAGGGAGGTACAGTGCACTCGCAACTCCAGAAGACAGCAATTCATGGCAGTGTGCATTGGTGATGGCGCTTTGTGGAAGATGGCAGTCTCCAGCCTAAGCCAGCTGCAATATTTGGGGGAATCTTGATGTCTCAGAGGAAGAAACGGTGGTTACTATGACGTTGCAAAGCTACCATATATAGCAAAGTTACCATATATACTTGTGTATAAGTGGGATTTTTTTCAGCACATTTTCAATGCAGTTTTTTGTGGTAAAATTACAGATGGGATTTGGATCTCCATTCCGTACATCCCCTCATTCAAAATTATATGATTATTTTGTTCTTTGATGTCTTGTACCTGATCCTTTTGACACCTTGTGATCCCACAGGCAGATGTGCTTCTTCCATGTGGACTATGTTGCTACTGAGTTACATGGACACTTGTTTACCTTCAATCCTTTAAGACTCCAATGCTATATCTTTTGATAGCCAGGCACCATCAGCTTTCTTCTCTGCATTTGCTTATGTACGCATTTGCCTTCAGTGATTGTGTTCGAAGGGTGAGCATCATGGAATGCCAGCTTAATAGAAAAAAGCATTCTTGCATTGAGGGTCTGTTTAAGTAGAGGCACAATGTTCATCTGTAACTTTAACACTAAGCCTATACATATATGTACATAGACCTATTTCCCCATCATCATATATAGTTACATATGTACATGCCTGTATTTAGATCTCTATACATGCCTTTGCCTCCATGTTCTTCCTCTATTTCCTTTTACTTTCCTCTTGTCCCACTATCATGCTCAGGCTTCATTTGGGTTTCAGTAATGCCTCTCGGTTACTTTGTCCTTGTTTAAGCCGTACCAGTTCTCTAACACCCTCCTCATCACTGATTTTGGAGTCCTTGATGCTCCTTTGCCCCAGGATTTAACATAACTCCCTTTCACCCATTTCCTCCTCTCCCATCTCCCTCTGAAACCATCAATCTCATTGTTTTCTCCTCCAGATTGTTTATCAAGCCAATTTTATCTAGATAGACCTACAGAGATAATAATATGCACAATAACAAGACAGAGCAAAAAAAAAAGCAACAAAAGAAAACAACAAACCAATGACAAAAGAAAAGAAAATTCTGTCAATAGTTCAAGTTCTGTTTGTTGACTTTTCAGAGTGTTTTCCAGTTGAATCTGATGGGGTGCCACATCCTGGTCCCAGTCTATTCTTGATACTCCCTTGGGACTACCTTGCTCTGCTCCCCTTGCTGTTCTGTTGCACACCCTTAGTGTTTTGCCACAGTATGGTGGGGTCAGATCAAGGGCAATTCCCACAGTGTGTCTCCAGTGTTGTCTCTTGTAGGGTTATGGGTCAGTGAGGGATGTCCTGTCTCATAGTGGGGTCGACCATATGGTCCTCTCTGTGCATTGGCTGCTCTGAGTGGGGTTATCATCCTTGAGCCTAGGTGGGCCAGGTGATTGGGAGTAATTTTCATGGAACAAAAGACTTCAGCTAATATCAAAGTTTCACAAGAGCCAGTGAATATGATTTCTAAAGGTGTCACATTTAAATATCAATTGCATATTAGTTATAGATGACAGACAGAGATAGATGGATACATAGAATATAGATCAATAGATAGATGCTGTAGAATCAATGTTCATTCATGGATACCCTTTGAAAAACAAAAAGAAATGTTACCCAGATTTCCTTTATCCCCACTATTACCAAATGCTCCAGCTCATTCTTTCCAGTTCTTCTGGCCAGTCCATTGTGCCTGTTCAGCTCACAGAGTGAGGGTCACGCTCAGTCTCACTGGGCTTCGCCTTCACCAAAGAGGATCTCTTCCTCCAATGACCTGTCCCTCCTGGTTATATGTTCAGAGCAATTTAACTGATGTTTGGTTGTGACTTGTATAGTTTTAATTGGTTATTGTTTACAAGTAGACCACCAGGCCTCTTTTCCTAGTCTATCTTAGTCTGGAATCTCTGCAGAAATCTGTCTGCTATGGATAACGTACTGGTATTTTAAATACTGGTGGCTCATTTTCTAGCATCACAGCAACATGTAAGATAGACAAATTGGTGGTGTGTGGTGAAGATAATGAAGTGCTGGTTAGTAGATGAAGTAGTAAAGAATGACAAAGAAAAGAAAGGCCCAGTTAAATGAATGAGGCAGTGTTGTGAATTTATTGCCCCCCCCCCCAAAAATAAAATAATATCAGTTTGACTGGGCCATGGCTTTCGGTGTTTCGGGAGTGAAGTGATGATGTGACATGATCAGCCAGGGGATTAAAGTGGAATGCAGTACCTGGACTCAGTTTGCAACAGCAACCCAAGGAGGTAAAAGGGGAGTGGTCCTGGAGTCTGCCTCACATTTTATCTTAAGAAAGACAAAAGGAAAGAGAGGCAAGCACAAAAGCAGGGACTTTGTCTCATCAAACTGGAAGAGCTGGAAGTGAAGTGTAATCTTTGAATGCGGTGTCCCTAGCTGAGAATCCCTTACACTCAGGGATGATGGTTGTCAAGACACATGGAGATCTCCCAGCAGCAGAGCAGGGGACTTAGAGCAGACCTGCAGAGATGATCCAGAACGCCTTCTCCTAGAGCTGGTCCCGTGAATTTTGAGCGCTCGCATTCCAAATTATAGGAGAATAACTTTCTGTTTATTCTAGCCATTGTGGTACTTCTGATGTAGCAGCACTGGACACTTGAGACAGGTAGCCTATCAAGTGAGGAAGAACAGTTGCTCATAACTCACCTTTGTCCAAGAGATTCCTTGATTTATCTTCTTCTAATTAAAAGTTACTGCAGAGATTTTGACTTAATAGAAAATTATTCTTTATGCTGAGGGCATAAATACTTTCTGGATGCCTGCAGTTTGAGGGCTTTTGACTTTTCTCTTGCTAAGTCTTGCTCCTTTTTCTGAGAATCTAATTAAATAAATTTCCTAATTTCTCCCTCATCAAAGAAGTGAATTGTTTGTACTGGAATTACAGGGTTTAATGGGAACCTTAGCCTGGGTGTCTGTCCTTCTGTTCAGCCATCTCGCAGTCCCATTCTCAACAATTCACTATGTAGGTGGCAAAGGCTGTCCATCTGGACCCAAAGAGAGCTGATAGCAGAGGTCAACATTCTGCTTTCCAACAAAAACCTCCAGCCCTCACCCTGACAAGGAGCAGAATGCAGAGCTTTTGAAAAGCATGTCACATATCTTAGCATTCATCCAGGGAGGAAAACCATTACTTTTGGAATATTGAAGAGTAAACTCACTCTAGAAAGCTGAGGACCAAGTTATTCTTGTTTGGAGTTTGATGAAATTGGAATGTAGACATCATTTATTCCTGATTTTGACTTGGGATTGCAGGGTTGGGAGGAAATTGGTACCAACTTTACCTTTAGTCCAACAGGTGATTCCTCTGGAGAAGTGAGGCAATCATGACACAGGGGACAAGAAAAGCCCCATCTAAAGACACATTGGCAGCGCCTAGGAAAACTTAATGTGGGGAGAATTCTTGCAACATCAGAATGTAAATAATTTACTTTACTTGCTCATTCAGCAAGGAGAAAGGGAGAAGGAAGATTAATGGGCAGTTTAAAAGAAAGTCCAGTTAAAACCTTTGCTGCCCTTGTGTCATGGAAGCATGAGTCAGTTTAATCTAAACAAAAGGGGTGAGTCCCCACTTCGGAAGGGCTCAGGGACCACACAGTGGCTGAGAATCTCCCATCAACAGGGTCCCGCTCTTTATAGACCATTTGTTTCCATTTGCAGTGAAAAAGGAGACGCTCTTGTAGAGGTTAAGTCACCCAGTTATTTGTTATAAACTTTCAGAAAGGAATGGGTTTGAAACAAGTCTTAAGTGTTCCAGTGACAAATATTTAATGTCTCCTCTAAGATTTATGGCACTTCTGTTCACCCTTTGAAAGCTTTTAGTTCAGTGGCAAAGGTTATGGGGAACTTGTGCACCAAAAGGAGGGTCCTTTTTGTGCTTGTTTTATCATTTCAACTCTGGTTGAGTGTTCCCAAGTTTCTGTCTCGAATAATCAGTCTTTCTACTCACATTCTCATCTGTCCCATGACCATGATTGTCCTTCAGCACTTCTCTGAGAGAGGGAAGTGCTCCCAGCATCTGGAGCATCAGTGTTTCTCACCTTTACAGCTGTAATGCAGAGTCAAAGGGTGGCCAGACAGTTGACCCCATAACAGACCTGTAACCACCAGCCTATAGACGAGGGAGGCCCAGGTGTTACGAATCTGAGACTTACTTGTACCCTGTGTGAGCTATCTGCTTCTGTCAGGGTAGCAATATTAAAATAATACGAATGGGAAGGCTTTACCCTTTTGTGGCTAAGATCATATATCTATGGATGACAAGAAGCCACCTGCCCCTCTCTGGTCTGCTCATAGGACATTTGCGGTCAGCTGCTGGTGAGCCTCCTCTGACTCATGACAACCTCATGCAGTTCAGAGAGGAGCTGTGCTCCACAGCACAAAAGATGAGGGCTTTTCACAGCTGATCTTTGGGAACTAGATCAACAAGCCTTACTTCTGAGGTATCTCTGGATGGACTTGAGCACTCACCTTTTTTTAGTAGCTCAGGGCTTAGCTATTTGTGTTACAGAGATTGATAAAGGAAATTAGGCCTCCTGAAGGTGTATACTGGTAGTGTCTATTGGGATACTGGTTAATTCATTGTCTTGACACCCTGAATGGTCATAACTATTCCCTACGAGTGACTACATTGTGCCAATGTGGTTTTTGAAGGGTTAAGGAAACAGGTCCTCCTGCCTAATGATATGAAGACATGTAGACCACTGATTGAGGATTTCCTGACTTATGGTTCTGTAGAATCATCCAGGCCATTTCTGTAGAGCCTTTCCCAGAGTGTCATCTTGGCCCATTTCCTGTAACACAAGGTGGCTTCAAAAAGTTCATGGAAATAGGAAATTAGAGGATTATTATTGCGTCCTGATAATGTATCTTCTCATTCTTCCTGACTATCAAAGAGTGTTTTATGAGAATTTTATTGGGAAAACTTACTCCATCTTACTACATAGCACTTTACCATATAGCCTTTAGGCTTCTTTTTGTCCTCTGAAATCAAAGAATATTTCAATTATTGACTCTTTCAGGAATGTCAAAACTGTAAGTTTGAATCATTTCCATTGAAGAGTGTGGCATTCTTCTGGGAGGAGTTGGGCCTCTGGAAACCCTGGCTTCAGAAGTGCACAAGAGTAAAGAACCCAAGATTTGCTTTGGAGACTAGCACTCTGTACGACAGTATAGAACTGCTCCTTCAAATTTCTTACACTATAACTCTTCTGTTTATATTAAAAATGTATTATGAGTTTATAGACTAGATGATCAATTTCACTTTCAATGACTCATCAAGGATTGCCTTGTCTTGCTATATTTCCATCATCCTCCACACTCCCTTCAATTCCTTCTTTTGAAAATTGTTTTTCCCTTTATCTAAATAACACCTGTCTACCCTCTAGCATGTGCTTCTCTCTTCTTCTCTTTTCCCTTTGACTCCTGGTAACAGTCAAAGTCTGTTTCTTTTTGAGTGAAAAACTTTTCTTGATGAAACTGTAAATCTTTAGAGAGGTAGACAGACTCATTTTTCTCTATAGAGCAGTTGGTGGATTTGGACACTGCTGAGCAATATCTAATCCCCTGGTGCCACAAGCATAGACCTAGATGGAAAAATAGTCTAGCATTTTGTTATTTTTGTATGATGAACATTTCTATGACTTCTTTAGCATTCCCTTTTACTTATCCTTGCATTTAGATATACTATAGCAAGGATGGATTCCAACATATCGATGGTTTTGAAGATGGGGCAGGCTGGGCACCATTTATTCTGTTATACGAAAGGACACCATGTATTCGAGCTGGTCTGACATCAGCTAATACTTCTTTGGTCTAACTGCAGGTGGAAGCATCTGTAGTCTGTTGAGTTCACAGCACACAGGTTTTATGCAGCAGCACTTTGTGTGGAAGAATGTGTGTGCATGTGTGGAATAAATTGTCTTCACTTTTGTTGGCTAAAAGGTCCTACCCAAGTGGTGGCACTGTCAACTCTTAGGACACAACAATTTTCCTAATGTTTTTGCTTTTAACAACGTTTAGTACCTTGAAGAAAGATACACTGGAGTCATCCTGATGGCATTTTTCACCATACACCACCAATTAAGATCAAGTTCCTCTCTGGAATCACCCACAGAGTGAAATATTCCCCCTTCACCCATTGACTTATCATTTGAGTTCTTTATTTGAAGATGAACTTGGCTAAATATAATAGCTGTTTATTTTTCCCCTCAGGTTTTTAAAACTCCTTTTCCAAAGAAATGGTCAGAATTTTTTTTTCTCATGTCAGAATATTTGTAGATACTGCTTTATGGTTCTATAGTGAAATTTGAGGCCATTCTTACTGTTTCTATTCCATTAAATGACTATTTCCTGTCAGTATCCCTGAATTTTTTTCCTTATTCCTGAAGTTAAGCAACTTAATGAAGCTAAGTCCTGATGGCAATTTTAAAAATGAACTCTTACCACACATGTATTTAATTTGTCCATTCAGATTTTTCCATTTTTGAGAAAATATATTTCTGAATGTTTTTCATTTTTCACTAGTTGGCCCTTAATTATAGAAATGGCATGCTAATTCAGTTGTGTTTTTGTTTGTTTTTGGTGGAGTGACTGGATTCTTTCCATCTTCTTTGGATGCTCCGTGCATCTTTCAGCATTTTGCCCTTAGAATCTTTCAATATTGAAACTTGGGACTTGGATTTTTTCTTAAATTCTTTCAATTTAAGATATACTTAGCATATTCTTCCCGTTTGTTTTTTCAAATTATAGCTTATTTTATTGTACTATTTGGCTTTCTCTTGTTTGGCTGCCCTTCAATAACCTCTATTCAGCTTTTTGACTTCATCATTTCTTTTCTTTTGCTTTAACTACTCTGCAATTAAGAGCATGTACCAGAGCCTCTTCTGATGTCCACTTTGAGCTGTTCATTCTTTCCTGTCTTCTTAATGATCTTTTGCTTTTGTTCTTGTTGTCTTCCCATAGCTCATCATGTCCTATTGTCAATTGTGTTAAATTGTGCAGCAAATCTGTTATTCAGATAGTCTTGAAATTCAGGTGGGATAGACTCACTGGTTGTATTTTAGCTTTCAGGCGCTTGCTTCAATTTTCTTCAGCTTTATCCTGGACTGACATAAGAGCCATGGTCTGTTCCACAGTCAGCCCCTGGCCTGGTTTTAGTTGCTGATTTTGAGCTTCTTTAGCATCTCTTCCTACATGTGTAGTTAATTTTATTTCTGTATATTCCTTCTGGAAAAGTCCGTGTGTGTAATTGACTTTGTGTTGTTTAAAAAGGTATTTGCTATGAAAATGTCATTGCAAAATTCTATTATGACTAATTTTTCAAAGCCATTTTGAAATATATGTAACACAATTTCTTTTGAATGTGTTATTCCCAGTAGTGCAAATTATATAATTTTCTGACTCAAAATTGCCAATACCAGCTCATTTCAGTTCACTACTTCCAGGGTATCTATCCTTATGCATCACATTTCTTTCTTTCTTTCTTTTTTTTTTTTTGTTTGTTTTTTGGGCATCACTGCCCTCAGGTGGTGGGAGTAGGAGGCCCAGCCTTTGCTCCATGGAACTGGAATCGAACCTCCATTCCAGTGGGCCGCAGTCCCGCGCACAACCACTACGCCACCAGGGCTCAGCCCCCAGTTCTTTCTTTTTTAACTTTACAAAAAATGATTTTTTGTCTACTAGTGCAAGTGGTAGGCTAGAGAAATGTAGGGCAGCATGTAGGCAGTGGGCTTCTCTCTTGAACGTAGTTTGGGGAAGGTTTTTGTCACTTTGTGTGTTGGTCTGGATAGATTAGAAAAGTTAATCCAAAGACCCTCTTATGTTTATAAGAAAGAGCTTTATATACAAGAGCAACTGAATATTGGAAAAACAGCCCAGTTCAGTCCAGATCAAGTCCATGGTCTGATATTAGTCCATATGTCTGATACCAATCTATAAATTCCTTTTCAGACTACACAACACATGTAATGATGCACCAGCCAGTGGGTAGGACATCATGGATCCAGCAGCAGAGTAAGCATCTTAGCACTGGCAGGGGTCTCCACGTGGATCCTCTAGCTCAGGGCACTAGAGTAACTCAATGTGTCTTGTCAGCTGCAATCTCTTTCAGGGAGTGAGTTTCTGTTTCCTGTCTCCAGTGAGCTATTTATGTCTTTAGTGCCTCCAAATGAGGCCATCAAACTGTGACCTGATTGATAGGCTAGATTCCACCGTTTCACTCATAAATCTCAAAATGACCACAGGTTATGTAACTACCACACTTTGTAACATTGGGGTCACTTACACTCCTAGCAGATCTCTGTGTGCCTTGGCTTCCATGTTGTCTGGTCCAAATGAGGATTGGCTTCAGTCAGACTGATCATGTGAGATGCAGCCTCTGACCAACCCTCACGAATCCCATTGAAACTGTAGAAAATACTAGTCTTTTAAAAATGGCATTGAGGTCCAGAGGCAGAAGTTATGACTATTGAGGGCAGATGACAAAAAGGATCATGACATTAGTTATCCAGATGGATGCAGATTGCATCACAAACTTGCAACAAGGCCCGTGGGCAAAGCTTACTGAGTAGGGCCTGTTAGCCTCCAAGATCAGCCTCAGGTCCCCCATTGCCTCCTCAAGGGTTTCTTAGTGTAGTTTCCTGTGGTGGCCCATGTAGCAAGGTAGGGGGACAGGAAGGTGTAGAAAGGTAATCTTGCACCTTGGGACAGTGTGAACCAGCAGTTCTTGAAGGACAGCCATGGACACTAGGTTTCCATGGAAAATCGAGGGTCTGAGCTGAGATCACGTGCTCAGAGCTGGCTGCAAGGAATGCAGTTCAGAGCCCAGGATGTCACAATCATCTAGGTCCAGGTCGACTAGGGTGACTGACACTCTCTTCAGCAGAGTAGGGAGGAATTCGTAATTGAAACCTGTCCTGCTTATACTACTCAGCTCCAGGGACCTTAGATGACTTGAACAGGGACACAAGGAGGGGACACTAGGAGATAGATGTCAAGTCATGATCCAACAGCATGCAGTGACTTATTCTGAGGGTCTGCAAGGGAATCTGCAAGCATTTGAGCAGCTGGTGGAGGTGGCTCTCGGGAAAGGTGGCAGAGTGCAGGATGAGGTGTTGGAGTCGATTCAGATTGAGGAACTGAGAAGTGAATTGTTGAAGGAGCTTCTCTACCTTGCCTCATCTTCCTTCCCAGGGACTATGCAACGAAAGGTGCATTCAGAGAGAAAGAGCCTATGCAGGTGGACCATCTGGGCCAGGAAAGGAGCAAACCAGCTGAGGCTTTGCAGATTCTTGGACAGAGTCCAGCTGCACCATTTCAGGATCTCTCCAAGAATGGAAAGTTGGGGTACATTCCAAACAAACTCCACCTTTCTACAGCATAGGTGTGGCAGAAACTTCTGCTTGACTCTTTAAATGAGGAAGGTGAGGAATTCATCTGGGACTTCCTGAAAGTGCAGGTCTGTGAGCACTTTCAAAGGGGTCAATGCTGGATGTTCCCCTACTGACATGGATTTGTTTCCTTTTTGAGTCAGAGTCCTAGACTAGGTTCCCTCTGACTCCTCTGCTGAGGTCAAGGACGCAGTAAAGTGGGAACCCATCCACATGTAGCAGAAGATAGTGTCAGTGTCCCATAAGAACTCCTGTAATTTTAGGTGGTTTCTATTGTATTGAACATTTTTGGCAAGCAAGAGGTCAAGACCATCAAATATAGACTATAAGATGTCAGGATGAGGCTGATAATCTTCCATCATTGTCCACAAGGGGAGCTGGAGTTAGGACCATACCCCATTCATGGCCTTTATTGACAGTCTGTATACCCTGACAATAAGAGCCATAAATAAGGGAAGGAAGAGATCTCTGGATAACCACTCTAAAGTTGCAATGACTGAGGCCTCATTCTGCATCACACTCTGGATGGTATGGTCCAGGAGCTTGGGAGGGTTCCTTCTGCCCATGCTGACCAATCTACTTGCAAAGGAATCCTGACTGTGGCAAAGTCGATGTGGGGCTTAGATTTCAAACTAGATTCTCTCTCTGACTCAAGTTGGTCCAGAGACTTTTGAAGTCAAGATGGGTAGGTTCAATGGTGGGCAGGACCTCTTCAACTCCAGGACAGCCATGATCTCAGATCCAGGTATGAGCACAGAGAGAGCACATTTCTTTCTTTCTTTTTTTGTATTACATTTCTTCTTTGACAATTTCCAATTTTCATCTATTCATATTTTGCACATTTCAAGTTACAATTGTTAGCACATATTTTTCCAGCTGCTTCTATTTGCCTTTGAGTGGTACCTCATCAGCAAATACAGACCCCAAAGGTTCCACTTTCACAGGCAGCACCCAACTCATGTCACCAAGGTCAGCTCCACTATGAGACATCAGCTTGTCCTCAGTCGCATTTTGAGTGCCCTCTGACCTTTTTAGAAAATATAAAGTAATGTAATCCATTTTGATATTGTGATATGTTAATGTGTTGTGTTCATATAAAATATAATGTAACATGTTACTCATTATACTATTATATGCCATTTATCATAATATAATATATGTAAATTTTATATAAATATGCACATGATAGAACAGTTTCTTCCTTCCTATGCTACAATTTCAATTATTGTAGACTACTTTTAGGATAATTCTAGAGTTCTTAATTAGAAAAATGACCTTTTATTGTAATTATATTAACCTATAGGATAATTTAAAAATAAGAAAGTTTAAGATAGCAATGCTTTCAATATTGAGTAACCTAGACAAGGGCACCCTTGTTGTAGATCACATTGAGTCATTCCTACTCACACTCTCGGTAAGACAGAGCGAAACACTGTACCAACCTCACAATTGTTCTTTGAGACCATTGTTGCAGCCACTGTGTGTCAATCCATCTTTTGGAGGACTTTCCTCTTTTTGCTATCTCCTCCCCACTTTCTCAAGCTTGATGCTCTTCTCCAGGACTACTTTTTATTGATACTATGTCCAAAGTATGTAAGATGAAGTCTTCCTGTGCTTGCTTTGGAGGAGCATTCTGGCTGTATTTCTTCACATCAGATTTGGTTGTCCTTTTGGAAGTCTGTGGTAATTTCAACACTCTTTGCAGACACTGTAGTTCAAAGACATAATTTTTCCTTCAGTTTTCCTTATTCCTTGCTTTTCAACACTCTAAAGAGCCTTGTGCAATAGGTTTACCTCATGTAATGCATCATTTGGTTTCTTGACTGCTGCTTTCATAAGCTTTCATTGTGGATCAAAGCAGCATGAAGTCCTTGACTACGTCTATCTTTTTATCATTATCATGATGTTTCCTACTGGTCCAGTAGTGTGATGCATAGCAATAAAGATTTGATAAGATTATTTCTCTCCAATTTGGGAAGACTGAGTAAAGAGAATGTTGTCCTTTTTTTGTGGATCTGTTAGAAAACAATATCCAATTGCAGCCTGCGTCTACATTCCCATTTCATGTGAGGTGGCACCTGTGTTACGTTAATGATTGAGTGATGGCTTGAAAATGGTGAGTATAGAATGAAAATCATGGCCATAAACCCGAGAATATTAGTGTTTATATCAGTTAGGACACTCAAGGAGCAAACTTCCTAAATTCAATTTTTTCAGCTTTAGGGGAAATTTATTATGTCACTTTATAGGGAAATCTGAGACAGAGTTCCTTTAAGGTTGGTCAATTGGTTAATTCAGTGAAGGTCCAGAATTTCATCTCTTTTATTTTCCACTTTCTCCCTACATTATGCCATAAAACTTCAGCGGTTAGATGAATCCAGACAAGATGGTGTCTACAGGACGAAGACACATACACTCCCCTCCTCCAGTGTTTCTGTGCTTAACAGAAGAAAATCATTCTCCTCTAAAACATTGTCTCACTTTTTATCGACCAGTACTAGTTCGCATAGTCCCATCTTGATATAACCCTGCAAGCAAAGGGAACAAGACGATTTGGTGTAGTCGTGGGTTACATGTTGGCTGCTAACTATAAGGTCCACAGTTTGGAACCACCACCTGAGGGAAAAGGATGAGACCTTCTAATCCTGGAAAGACTTACAATCTCGAAAACCCACTGAGTTTGTTTCACTCTGTTCTGTAGAGTGAAGCTGAGTCAGAACATGCTTGACGGTAGAGGCTTTGCAAATGTGGGAGAAAGTCGAAGGGATTACCATGGCTGTTGGAGCTATTCACCTAGGATTTATTCCTGCATATTTTGGGGGAAATATGGGAACCAGAATGTAGAATGCATGCTAGAAGGCATTGTGGGGATTCAACAGTACCTGGCTGTTGTAAATACTTGAAGGGCGCTAATGAAATCTTTACACATTTGAGCTTCCCACCAGAACATGATTGTCTATCAATTCCAGATATTTCAGTACTCTTTTATCTTCTGTTTAAATGTTCAGTGACAGAAAGCTTAATTATTTTGAGGATCTTTGACCTCTCTTCTCCCCTGCTGATTATTACCTCAATTCAAAGGTGAGGGAGAGTTTAACACCAGAGGTCTCAAGTCCTAGAAAGAGGTATTTCCCTCAGCTTCGGAGGGTAGGGTTAGCCCTGGGACAGGTGCTGAGTGATTACATTTGCAAAGGCCACGCTTCAATTCATTTCCCATCTGACTCTGATGATGTAAACTATCATACTGAATACAGCTTTTTCTTAAATAATTTGGACATACTGTGGAGAGAGCTCTGTCCCTGAGGTCATCCTACTTGACACATGGGAGGGCCTGTGAAAAAGAGGAAAGCACTCCCGGATATGGGTTGACACAGTGGCTGCACCACTGGGCTCAAACATGGGAGCAACTCTAAGGCTGGCACAGGCCTGGCAGTGCTTCATTCTGCTGTGCATAAAGTTGTTATGAAGGGGAACTGACTTGATGGCACCTGTCAGCAGCCACAACATACTCATATAACCATCAAGTCAAAATACCAATTCATATGTTGTTGAAAATGTGCCTTGTTATGAGATTAGACTTCCCTGGCTTTTCACTGCCAGCAAAGAAACCAATATTCAACCACAATGGACAAATGCATCTACTCTTTCAGATGAATCGAGATATCCTGAGGCCTTATAAGACCAGATTTAGGAGCCATTCATAGTAGTTTCCATTTATTCCAAATCCTGCATAAACCAAGTTACCCTTCATCTGTACCAATTCTTAAACATGTCCATATATAGAAAGATTTAAATTCTTGGTCTTCTAAGTGTTGCTAGAGCAGTTCACCTTTGTTCACTGTCAGTGGAAAATTCACCCAACATTTATTTCTTGCTCTAACAACCTTCTTGGATGCTTCAGAGGTAGTCAATGATCTGTTCTGAGACCGAAGAGAAATAACAATGATATCAACTTCAATTCTGTGCAATCTAACCTTTTAAAGTGGACATTATTCAAAAGGGCACCATTAAAATGCAGCCTGCACCATTGAAGGTAGACTTTCCCATAATCATCACTGTCATTAAAAAAAAGAAAGTGCTAAAGAAAAGTAATTTCAGGAAACCTCTGCTAAAAATGTTTCTTTTAATGCTTTTGAATGCTTCCTGACTTTCAACCTCCCTCTCTCTCTCTAAAGGAGATGAGGGAAGGGAGGAAAGAAGGCATGCTTCTGCACTTTTCCTCGACCTGGCTGAGGTTTATGGAAGTTAGAACACCATGAATGGATGTGGCCAGCAAAGCTTTGTTCAAGTGAGCCTCATTTGCTCTTCTGAGTTTTCTACTTCCTGACCAGCCATCTAGCAAACGGGGGGCCTTTCTTCACCTCCTCTCTGCAAGTCCAGAGAAGCTGGCCGTGACCATTCTTCTGCTATTCACTGCCTAAGCCCTTGCCAGTGTCATTGCCATCTCATCCAGCAGAAGCTTCCTTCATCCCACCTCCCTGTTGAATGTAAGCAAAAGCCAGGTGCGATGATTAATGGGAGGCAGGGTGGAGGGACAGTTTATCTTTTAGACAGATCCTGCATTGGAGACTGGCAAACTTTGTGGTTGTCTAATGACATTGAGTCAACTCTGGGTCATGGCAACCTATGTACAGCCAAATGAAATGCTGCCTGGAACTATGCCGTTATCACGACCTTTGGTGAGTTCAAGTCCATTGTTGTGGCCATTGGCTATTCTGAGTGCCTTCCAGAGAGCACATTTCAAACATTGTATTGAACAATTTTCTATTGCAATTGTGTGCAACATATATTAGTCTGGAAACTCTACTGAAGCCTGTGCATTATGAGTTATCGAACTGTGCCATTCCTGGAACTACCAGTGGGATGACTTCCAGCATCAGAGCTACAGGGAAGTTGACATGGTCCCCCAAGCTTACTGATGTGCAGTTGTGTCTGATGGTCATGGATGGGAAAGATTTCTGGGATATCTGTTAAACACACATATTTGAGAAGCTCAAGTCTAGATGTTTGCTGCAGAAAGTCTGACTGGAGCCTGGTGTGTGTATTTTTGAACCAGTTCAACTCCCTCCTGAGAATTTGCTTTTCCACTCAGATACACACAATCAGAACCTACAGTCCAAGAATCTACATTTTAACAAGATCTCATGTATATACAAGAAGTGCCTGGGAAATGATAAGAACTATCAGGGGATCTTTTCAAAATATAAATTTTAATCCAATATAGCTGGGGTAAATTTGCAAATTCTCAGGTTGGTTGAACAGGAATGAACTGGCTCAAGGGCCAGGTCTGCTCTTTAAACACTGGAAGAAAATTTTGTCCTAAGTTATACACATTGTTTTTAAAGATTAGGAAAGGGTGCGGAGCAGGGGATCTCAATGCTGGTATCAGATGGCTTTTGATTCAAAGCAGAGAACAAACACACAAGATTATTTGTGTTTTATTGACTATGCAGAAGCATTGAACTGTGTGGGCCCAACAAATTATGGATAACATTGAAAAGAGTGGGAATCCCAGAATATTTCATCATGCCCATGCAAAATATGTGAATGGATCAAGAGGCAAGCAATTGAAATCCTCCCTGTTTTAATATCAGGAAAAGTGTGTACCATTTCATCATAATTGTTCATCCTACATGCTGAGAAAATAATCTGAAAAGCTGGACTACTGGAAGAAGAATATGACAACAGGATTGAAGGAAGGCTTATTAACTGCCTTCCATAGACAGATGGCGTGACCTTGCTTGCTGGAAGTGAGGAGGGCTTGAAGTATTTGCAGATGAAGATCAAAGACTATAGCCTTTAATATGGTTCACAACGTACTGTGAGGGAAATCCAAATTCTCACAACTGGACCAATAGGAAACATTATGATAAATGGAGAAAAATATAAAATTGTCAAGGATTTCATCATGCTTGGATCCACAAACAAGACACCTGGAAGCAGTAGTCAAGAAATCAAACAACATATTGTATTGGGTTAATCTGTTGCACAAGGTCTCTTTAAAATGCTGAAAAGATGTTAATTTGAGGAATAAGATGTATCCAACCCAGACCATGGTATTTTCAATAATCCCCCATGTATGGGAAAGTTGGACATCATAGAAGGAGAACCTATGAAAAAGCAATACATTTGAATTATAGTCTGGTAAAGAATATTGAAAGTATGACCAAAAGGACAAACAGATCTGTCTTGGAAGAAGTCAAACCAGAATACTCCTTAGAACAGAGGGTGGTAAACCTTCATCTCACATATTTGGGCATGGTATCAGGAGAGAACAGTCCCTGGAAAATATCATCAGGTAAAGTAGAAGGGCAGTGAAAAAGAGGATGACAATAAGAGGAATTGACACAGTGACTGTAACAATGGGCACGAGCATAGCAAAAATTGTGTGGCTGGCACAGAATCAGGTGGTGCTTGGTTCTATTGTACATACGATCACTATGAGTTGGAACCAACTTAATGGCACCCAACAACAACAACAACAATAGCAACAGCAACAACAGCAGGTGCTCTGTTTTCTCTTTACTCAGTTCTTCTACTGCATTCTTAAAGATAGAGGATGTCAAATGTGGAACAGTCCAAGCTCATTTCAGTGCAAAACCGAGCTCTGCTTCAGCTGTGCCACATCCTTTGCTTGCACTTCTTAGAAGATGTCACTGTACTTTTCATCAACAACCTTCAAAGAACCCTTGTACTCAAAAGTTCAAGTGCAAGCTCCTCCTGCCACATTTTGCTTCCTCCTTACCTTTCAGCTCTTTCTTCTCACCATTCCTTTGCAGATATGTCAGCTACAGCTCGCAAGTGACCACAGGCATTCCTTGATCTTTACTACTGAGTCAAATCTTTTCCTTTTGTTTCTTTGTCCTACTCGAGTCATCTTTAAGTCCAACAACCAAACTGCATCCTCTGCCCAGAGATCCTTCCTGTTCTCACTGAAGAAGGGTTCTGTGTTAGTTTGGGTATACTAGAGAAACAATTCATAGACACGCATATGGATATGAGTATGGTTTATATATAAGAGAAATAGGACATTAAGAAAGCAACCCAATCCAGTCCAGTACAAAATCATAAGTCTGATATTAGCCCATATGCCTGATAGCAGTCTATAGTGTCTCATTCTGACTCACAAAGTCACAGGCCAGTGGGTACAGAATCCAGGCACTGGCAGGGCTCTCTCTCCCCATGGCGCCTTGCTTCCAGGGCTCAGGGTCCATCAACAGCATCCAACGGTGGTAGAGGGCACTGGCAGATCTCTCCATGCGGCTTTGCCAGCTTCAGAGGTCTGGTTCCATCAGGTCAAGGCCGTCTGGCTTCTCTTCCGGTTCCTTCAGCTCCTTAGACGCTACCATCTTGTCTTGTCCATAATTCATTGTCTCTGAGACTAACTCCCAACAACTGGGGAGATAGCTTCTCATCTCCACAAGGGAAATATCATGAGGTTTCCCAGAAGTCCCAGGAGTAAGCCATGCCCACACGGAGACCTCATTGGCTACTCAATGGCTATCTCCAGATTAATAGGTTAGACTGCACCTCTACATCTCAATCATGAAATTAACATAAGCACATGTTTGCCACAGGTTCCTAAACTTTTCCCACCTTCCACCCCTTTTCATCTTAGTAGTTTACAACATGGACAAGCACTGCCAGAAACACCTTGGATTCATTATTTATTATTCATTAGTTCATTTTTGGTTGTTGCATGTTCAGAGACCCGTTGTCAAATTTTTCACAACCTTCACATGCAACACCATTTGGAGTCAAGACCTACAGTTTAGGAAGCTTTGTCTAGAGCGCCTGTACCTTATACTACTCATGCGTTATCTAACATGAACTGATCCCTAGTGTTGTTTAATGGCAGTTGTCATATATTACTGTAACAGAGGATGTCGGAAAATATTCTATGCAAGTATGGCACATGGCTGTGGTTTCATGTGGGCGGCTGCTGCATATTGGAACCTCAAGGAGAGTAAAATTGTGCTGGCTAGGAGGAGCCACACTGCTTCACGAAGAGGGAACAGCAAGTGAGGAGGATTTGAAATCATGAAGGGGAATTTCTTGATTTGAGGAGTCACATAATCCAAAAGAAGGGTTTTTGAGTTCTGGTTGATTGTGTCACATAAAAACAGGGACAAAACTGCAGTCGAGGCACATAAATTGAAATAAATGGCCAATTGAAGTTAAAAAAAACCCTGCAGTGGATTATTTACTTTGAGTCAATAATAGTCATCAGAATATAATCCATGATGTTGGAGGATGAGTGGGTAGAGTGGGTAGATGTTGGGATGTCTGGCAGACTGCATAGGGTTTGGGGAATGGAGATGAAAAACAGAGACAAAACTTTCAAGGCTACGCAGGACGGGAGGGAGAAAGTACAACAGTAGCTCCAGAGGAGGTGAGTCCAAGGAAGGTCTTGTCTTCTTTTAGTTATTATTTATAAGAATAAAAGTTACCTGCACGTATTTTAAACACCATAAACAAAAACCAAAAACAATCCCAAACTCACTGCCATAAAGTCCATTCCAATTGATGGTGAGACCAGAGGGTTGAGTAGCGCTGTCCCTAGGGATTTCCAAGACCGCAAAGACTTGCAGGCACAGACAGCTGCATGTCTCTCCTATAGAGCAGCTGGTGGTTTTGAACTGCTGGTCTTACGGTTGGGTGTCCACTACACACCCTTGATGCCACCAGGTGGGTGCAGCAAACAGCTTGGAACTCCACTACTAAATAAAGGTTACTGTTTGAACCCCCTCACTGGTATTAGGGAAGGTCCGACAATCTACTTTCTTCAAGAATACAACCAAGAAAACCCTATGTACTTCGTTTACACTGTAGCACATTAGGTTACCATGTTTTGGAAGTAAGTTGATGGCAATGGGTTAAATGTGGATGGAAATTTTCCACCAGACAAAGATATACCAATGATAAAGAAAAAAATTACAGAGATAACTTACAATCCTTGGTTGGCAACATCATTACATTTATTCAGTCTTTGTTAGGTCTCTGATGCTTCAGGTGAGCTTACAGAAACAGCATGGGCATTTTTTTCCCCCTGGCAGCTCTTAGATTTGGTTTCCCTTGATATCACCCTCTCCAAACAAGGTATCAGCACAGCAAATGGTCTTCTGACTCAGTTGCCTACAGAAAAGGCTCTTGCTATTTATCTCTTGGGAAATGAATTAAATTTAAAATAGATTTCATTTTAGATCCAGAGACGGTAACACTATCAGCCTTCCAGATAGAAATAGCTTGATAGAAATAGCTTGTTGTTTTCTTGGTTCATTGGAGGCTTAACAGCAGGATTTCAAGTTTCACAAATGATTATATCCTGCATGGATATCTGACACGCTCTCCATCACTGTTTTACTTGATTAAAAATGTTGCATGCCACAAGGAAACAGCATTTAGGACACAGGGGTCTCTGAGCAGCCGAGTTTTCAGAGAAGCTGTCATTGCAAAATGAAATTTAGAATCTTTGAGATGGCACCAAGCTGGGAAATTTACATACTATCAGGAAGCAGGGCTTGCTGTCTGGAATAATTGAAAACTTTAGTAATAACACTAGTTGTCCTAGGGAGTATCGTTAGAAGACAATAATAAACATTTTCCAAGTCCAAGAGCTTTTATTTTTCCATTTATTTACCATACAGACCTGCTTGTCAACTTTGCAACTAAATTTGATCTATTTTGCATCCCGAAATGCTGGTTATTGTCAAGATCAATGTTTTTTGGTGCAATTTTTGTACACCAGCCATTATGCTAGCTTCTTTATGTATGTTTTCTTATTTTACCTTTATAACATATCTTGAGAGCTAATATAATTATTCTCATTCAGGGAGGAGAAAAAGAGGAATTGTAAAGATCAATTGCTTGCCTGAATGTCACACTGTTTGTAAGTGGCAGTGTTTGGCTAAATATATTCAGGCAAGATGACTCTGGTGCCCTCAAAGTTACTTAACCTATATAGAGATGAAAGTCATTTTAAGTCCAGGAAGCTTAAAATCTGATTTCAAAGTACATGATATATACATAGTTTTGAAAAGGGCAGGGTTTCTGAAATGCGGGGAGGCGCACTTTGGAGTTTAGGGGCATAAAGAATTACACCTGGGGTTAAGGTGAGTCTTTCCCAGCAGGCCGTAGAGTGTAAGAATTGACGGAACTGCACTTACGATGTGTGTGAAGCTTGATCAGAGTGGAGGGACTAATAAAGGCAAAGGCAGGACTGGGAGGGGGAGGGGCTGTGTCTGGAGAGCGATCCTGTTTAACTGGTATGTGCGTGTTAATAACACCAGGAAGACCTGCTGGGATCAGAACATAGGGATATTTCATGACCCCAACTCAGTTTCTGATGAGTTGACTTCAATTCATGCTGATTCCATGTGTGTCAAAGTAGAGCTGTGCTCTACACGATGTAATCACCGAATTCTCAGAAGTAAGTCACCAGGTGTTTTCCCCCTCCTCTAGGTGCCACTGAGTGGGATCAAACCTCTGGATTTTGGCCTAGTAGACAAATAAACTTACCATTTGTCTCATTCAGAGGTTTCTTCTAAATGTTAGGATGATACTGTGTTAAAAAGAGTTGCTGGCAAATAGGAAAACCAATGAATCTTTTATCATTCAGGAGAAAGATTTTCAGCTCAGATGCTATCATTAGAGGGGAAAAGATTTGATCTTGACCTATATCCTATCACCATGCAATCAGTCATGAAATCCATGCAGCATAGGGGCTTTCAATTGAGTTGAACACAAGGATCACATTGTGGATGCTAAAATTTCCTAAACTCTAGTAGTATTCCAGACTAATTTAATGAACATTGCTGGATGTAGTCTTTAAAAATTCCCAGGTATTATTAATATGCAATAAAATTTGAGGATTATTAATTTAGCATGTATCTCAAAGTTTAAATGTTTAGTGAACGAGTTAATCAATGACTGAATATATAATATTGGGAAACTTCAAAGAGAATTGTGCTGATAACAGAAAATAAACAAGAAAAATATGTTTGGAAAAATGGCAAGCAAGCATGTTTATTACTAACTCATTGGTAGTTGCCAACTGGTTTGCATTAAAATGGGAGATCCAAGTGAAGAGGAGGTGCTTTGGGTGATTGCTTCTGCTTGCCATTGTAGCTAACTATTCTGCTTCTAATCCTATGAAAAAGTGGGTAGAGAATAAGCATTTGAGTGTTGAAGTCAAGTAGGTATTCAGAGGTAAACTTTTAAATGAAGGATTTCTAAGATTTAGATGAATGAAGCGCCTCTAAATAGGTAACAATATGTCATTAAGGTGACTAATAGAGGGCAGGGCTGATGACAATATTAAGGTATGGCACTATGAAGGGGGGAGGAAAGAGAAGATGAATGAAGGAAGTTATGGGATGTTCAGAAATCAGGTCACACAGCAAGCCTAACACTTTTACACTCAAAAAGGCTCAACTCAATGGCAGTTAATTAGGATGTAATAAAGTCATTGGAGATTGTGATATTTGTAGTAGAAGATTAATTGAAAATGTTGAGGTGAAGAAAGCCGATGGTGCTTGGCTATCCAAAGATATAGCATGTGGGGTCTTAAAGGATTGAAGATAAACAAGCAGCCATCTAGTTGAGAATCAACAAAGACCACATGGAAGAAGCACACCAGCCTGTGTGATCATGAGGTGTCAATAGGATCAAGTATCAGGTATCAAGACCCAGGACAAATCATGTCATGTTGAATGGAGTGGGGGGTGGAGGGTGGAGTTCAGAGTGGGGACCCAAAGCCCAACTGTAGGCAATTGGACATCCCCTTACAGAGGGTCGTGGGGAGGAGATGGGTCACTGAGGGTGCAGTATAGCATTGATGAAACATACAACTTTCCTCTGATTCTTTAATGCTTCCCCCTTCTTTGCCCCCCACAATCATGACACTAATTTTAGCTTAGAAATCTGGTTATATAAGATTATGTATATGGGTACAGATAAGAGTTGGAAATACAGGGAATACAGGCCAGATAAAATCCGCAGCACCAATAATGAAAGAAGTCATACCAGGGGGGTAAGGGTAAGGCAAAGTAAGAGAGGGGGATCTGATCACAATGGCCTACGTAAAACCCTCTCCCAGTGGATGGACAACAGATGAGTGAGTAAAGAGAGACATTGGTCAGTGCAAGACATGAAAAAAAAATCTATAAATTATCAAGGGTTATTGAGAGAGGGAGGAAGAGGGAGGGGGAAAATGAGGAGATAATACCAAGGGCTCAAGTAGAAAGAAAATGTTTTGAAAATGATGATGGCAACAAATGCACAAATGTGCTTGACATAATGGATGTATGTATGGATTGTGATAGGAGTGGTATGTACCCCAAATAAAATGATCTATTATTAAAAAAATGTTGGGGTGAAAATGTTGGGGTGAAAAGAGACTCTAGCAATAAATTCCAAATGGAAGTGGGGATAAGTTTTCCTGATGAGGAACCATCTGAAAAAGAAAAGAAAAGAAAATGAAGCTCTTGAAACTGAGAGGAAGTTATAGAAAATTAATATGTCAAAACTCTATCTTTATAGTAAAGGAGTATCTTAGTTTGACTTGACTAGAGGACCAAATTCTTAGATGCTCATATATGTGTGCAAGAGAGAGTTTTATATCTAAGAGTAATTGTGTATTAAGAAAACATCCCATCCCAGTCCAGATCAAGTCCATAAAAGTCTGATATTAGATCATATGTTCAATACTAGTCTGTGGGGGCAAAGTCCAGCTCCCCACAACTAATTGCTGTTTTGATAGGTGCAATTACATGGTTAAGATATATAGAGATTATAATAAAGTCATAGAGAAAAATAGCGGAGAGTAAAATAAAGAAGTCAGACACATTTTATGGTAGCATACTCACCTCCTGGATGGCCATGGTCATACCAGTCAGGTCAACGCACATCGTGGGCCAAGGAAATGAGAGAGTAGGGGAGAGAGAAGAGGGAGAACTCCAGGGAGAGGAAGGTGGGAGAGATACTGCGGGAGGAGAGGAGAGTAAGCTCTTTATTTCTAATCAAGGCTTTTATAGATCCTTGGGGAGCATGCAAACCCTTTAATTATAGGTAGAAGCATACGTCACAGGAAGGGGCTGTACTTTCGCTAATATAGTTATGAGGGGGATGATATAGGGGCATACACACAATAGAAAAGGGAGGTATTGGGGAGTCACAAGTGACAAGATGGGCGGATTCTAGATTCAGTGTGGTAGCCTAACATTGGCTGTCACTGAGCAGTTTTAATCTGTTCTCTGGCTCTCCATGGAAACAATTATCAGCAGGGTGTGAACCCCACCTACAGTGGATCAGATGCCTTCAGGGAGAATATCCCTAAGCACCAGACCTCCCACTGAGGCAAGTAGCCTCTAATGTTTGGAATATCTTTGGGGGAGACAAAGCAGGGGAAGTCTTATTATAATCCCACACTAGCCAGTGAAATTGTCTTTATAGTCATGCAGCCATGCAATAATGCAGAATGCAGGAAGATCACAGGCTAGTGTGTGGAAAGTCTTGTAGATACAGTGGCAGTGGAAGCATCTCAGTGCTGTCATGTGTGTCCATGTGGCTTCTCCAGCTCCAGGGCTCTGGCTCCATCATTGTGTTTCCATGTGGTTTGTCAACAGGAATGTGAAGCAGACAGTGTATCCCATCTCCAGGGAGGAAGTTAGGAGATCCCAGTATCGTCAGGAGAAGACCAGGCCCCACACAGAGACATCATGACCTGATTGACAGGCTAGACTCTACCCCTTCACTCAAGTTGGCAGGAGATTATGCAACCACCACAATGAGCTATTTTTAATAGCTATTTAAAAAAATACAATCATCTTCAGAACTATCTCTACATGTTTGCAACCCTCAAACCTTTTGATTAGTGGTCAAGCACATTCATTCCTTGCAACTGCACCATCTGGGGACCCTAAAAGTCACTTTAGCTAAGAGTAAGTTTAACCTCAAACCTCTTCCTTCCTTCCTATCCCATGAAACATGGACACAATATCAAACATTTAAAGATCTATCATCTTGTTTGAGAAGCAATTCATACATAAAAAGATAAACAACCAACCATGAAACAATTAGATATAGTTGTACAAGCAAAATTTATTGTAATCTAGAAGGTCAATGATTGTTGAGAAGGTCAAAGATTGCTGAGAAGACTAAAAAATGCCAAGTGCCTGGATTTTCTAACAAGTATTTATCAAGGATGGGAGATTTTAACGGACTCTTCAGTAGAAATTGCATTCTAGGGATAAGAAAGGCAAGCGATAATAGATTTCTTAACAAATCGCAGTTGGCTGTAGTCTTCCAGTTTTTATTTTCCCCAAGAATGAACGTTGACTATTGTATGTGGTTATGTCCATTTCTTTCATGTGATAACCCTTCAAGAACTCTGAATCACCTTGGTACCCTTGGTTGAGTTTTCACGACGGCCTACTGCTTTTGATGAATGATGGCAGGTCTAGACTCATTACTTTTCACCTATAGGAATGGATGAGATTTCAATTGTCCCGTAAAAGGAACACTGGGCGGCTCACCCTGGTCTGTGCCCTGCTGGCTCACAGTGCTCATTTCCCCAGTAATGCAATGGCGTGAAAAGAAGTCATCAGGAGGTCCCTGGCTGCCTGTAGATACCGTGTGTGATAGGCCTTGTTTGGGCATTCATGAATGTCGAATGAGAGTAAGCAGTAATTTAACTTAATGAACTGAGAAAGCTTTACAAGAATCTTTGAGCAGTTCTCAGTTTGTGTATTACCTTGACTGCCTACTAAAGGTCAAAGAAATTTGATGCTTTATTTCATTTTTGAGAGGGTTTTTTAACTCATTATTAATATTATCTCTGTTCCACAAACAGATCTTAAGAAGGTTCTTGCCCTAATACTATTGGGATAATTTTCCTTAATTGCAAATTTTATTGCATTGTTTTCTTGCTTATAAACATTCAATGGCTCCCCATTTTCTACTATAAATTCTTCTTGATTTACAAAGTTGTTATAATCTCTCTGGCTTTATCTTGCATGCAAACTATATTGTTTTCAAAGCTCAAGCACATACCCTGTTCCTATAACAAGCGGCACTACACAAGACATTATTTTCACAAAGAAAGAGAGGGAGTATCGCCAAGGCATGTACATTTAATTATCATTTTGTCATGTTTTCATGAAGCATGACCTGATGATTTGGACTAGATTTTACCCCAGTGATATTCTCATGATCTTGAAATCCACCCCCACCCCCCACTTTCCCAAGGACTTTGATTATCTACTCCCCTGTCAATCAGCTAGAATTTCTTCTAATAAATGCCTCTTTGATTATGGCTATCAAGAAAAGCTGCTGTGTTTGGCAGGAGATTTGATCAGCCTTTGCAAAGATGAAACAGCTTGTGTTTTGTCAACATCAATTCCCAGTTTAGATTATAATCATTAGTGGCAGAGCAAGTGCTATTTGACTGAGCTGTGATAATTAAAGCAGCAAACAGGATCTGCGTCATTCAGTCCATGTTTTGCATGGATAATGGCATGAAGATATGTCACAAGGACTTAGATGATAACTGAACTCAATTGCACACCCCCACCTCCCGAGCATAAACCACGTTCAATAGTCAGAGCAACATAAACATCAGGAATGGGTAGTAGCAGCACTGGAAATGAGGAGGGCATCTGCAGATGACAAAGTATAAAGACCTTCGGAGCAACGGCAGAAGAGGGTAAGAAGACTGAAGTCATAATGCACCCTATTTAAACAACAAAAACAGAAGAATGTATCATAGCTCTGTGGGAAAGTAGCATTGGACCAGCTGCTGTCAAATTGGCTCTGAGTCATGACAACCATATGTTTTGCAGAGTAGAACTCTGAGGAGAAGTCTGATTGTGATCTTTACAGAAGCTAATAAGCAGACCTTGCTTCCAGGATATGGTTGGGTGGGTTCAAAAGGCCAACTTTTCCTTTAGCCTTTGTTGCTTTTAGTTGTCCCAAGTCAGTTCTGTCTGTGTGCAGTAGAACTGCACTGTAAGGTTTCCAATGCCTTTCGCAAGCAGGACACCAGGTGTCTTGCCTGGAGTGTCACAGCAAAGCCAAGACAATGGAACGAAACTCTCAGGTCTGCCACGATCTTCACAATTGTTCCTATGTTTGAGCTCCTTGTTGCAGCCACTGTGCATTGAGGTTCTTCCTTTTCTTCACTGCCCCTCTACTTTACCAAGCATGATGTCCTTTTCCAGGGAATGGTCTGTCTGATGACATATCCAGAGTACATGAGAGAATGAGTGAGAGAATAACCTTTCTTAGAGAATGTTTTTAAGGAGCACTCTAGCTGTACTTTTTTTTTTAAGACACACTGCCAACTTGGAATAAGTACCTATAAATGGTAACTATTGTTATTCAACAAACTCCTGGAGGATACCATTTACTGTCGCATCTATTTGACTTACAGTGTCCCACATGTGTCAGAGGAGAATTGAGCTCCATGGAGTTTTGGTTGGATGATTTTTTTCAAGCTAGATTGCCAGTCATTTCTTCCAAGGTGTCTCTGGTGGACATGCATCTCCAGTTATTCAGTTAACAACCTAGAATGTTATTGTCTGAATCTCCAGGGACTTTGCTAGAAAAAGAGAGCCCTGAATACTTTTATTGTGTGATATATACTTCCACTATGTCAATTACAAGCAATTGTGAGTTAATGTCTAATAGCAAACCCAATGGTGTGTCAGAACGTCACTGATTATGGAGCTGAATAAAGATGCACAGTTCCCTCTTCAGCGCTGGCCTCACTGGAAGTCAGTTGAAAATGCTGTTTACAAATGAGCTTTTAACAGAGCTTACGTGTCTCAAACACCACCCTACTGTGTCATTGACTAGTTCTACTAATATCCTTTACCAGAGACATTTTTCTTTGTATTTTTGACATAAGAATTTACTTTATGAAGTATGTGGTATAGTCTCCCTTAAGAGATGGAAATCCCTTTGAATGCGCTTTGCAATCAGGAGTTGCAGATTCCCAGAACATCTGGGCTGGGAAGTACAAGGACCAGTCAGCCACAGAAAGCAGTTTGGACAGATCTGATTTCTCTGCAACCCAGACTTTCAACCACAAAGCCCCTTTCTTCCAATAAAAGAAAAGAGTAGAAAGACCAGGTTGCAGAAAAGCAACCTAGACTTAAAAAGTTGGTCCTAGGTACAAAGTCTTCACAAAATAGAAAGCAAAAATGAGATGGCAAAGATATGACTGCTTACCCTGTTTGTTCCATGTTGGATTACCCAATAAGCAAGGTAAGAGTGGGATTACTTGTGTTTGCTTATTAGTCTGCAGGGAATAATTTCACTTTTGTCGAGGAGGAGGTCTACATGCAAGATTCTGCCTTTCGTTTTGGCTCACAGTGGTCTCTTTCCCAACCTCACCGGACCTTCCTCCAGAAAAAAGTGGACAGTTCCTTTTTTAATGTATATTTCCTGGCAAGGACGAAATACCTAGTAAACAAGGTAAGCATCAGCTTACTTATGCTTACTTACTCTAATTTCATATGTTTTTAGGGTGCTTACCTTGCTTATAGGGTCATATGTTCCTGGTTGTCACGCTGACTGAAAAATGGCCAATTTTCTGACTTAAAGATAAAATTCTCAGATTGTATGATAAAGCAAATTTCAGTTCCCTATTGTGGTTAGGAGGGAAATCTAAAATCAAAACACACATAAAACTTAGACAGGGGAGTAGGGCACAATATTACAGGAAATTGCAACAAAAATAAACCCAGAGCTTAAAATTACTATCACACAGAATTGAGTTTAAGGCAACAAGAAAGCACTAAGTAGAAAAAGAGTAATTTGGCATTAAAAAAATTCAAAACAATAAAAATCAAGAGTCATGAAACATTATGTACCTAATAAATGTAATAATGGGATAAATAGAGCAAGGTTGTTTGAGAAACGAGACGTTGATATGATCTCAGTGTTGTCCTTGAACAAAATAGAACTTTATGAATTGACTGATAATATAGACACAAAATGTAGATACAAAATGATCATCTAGAATTATGGCTCACTTAATTATTACATGATTTAATAAATGTGCATAGATTTTTGTATTCCATGCAGAATGCAGATTTCTTTTAAATGCCTAGTAAAACATAATATTCAGGAAATGTTTATTAATCGTAGTTACTGGTTTCCATGAAGTTGAGTGGCTCATGGTGCTCTATAAGACAGCATCAAGTGACTGCATAAGTAACAGTTGTGTACAAAATGGTCAGGAGAGTAAGTAAACAGAATGCTCTGGAACAGGCAGCGGGAACCTTGAATGAAGTTTGGGGGATGGGGTAAGAGATCAGCGAAGGCTTCTGGGAGGAAGCAGCTTTTCATCTGAGACCAGGAAGACAAGCCAGGCTAAAAATAAGGGAAGATTGGTCCATAATAACATAGCTTATAATCCCTAAACAAGAAGAAAATGGCAGTATCAAATAAATGAGAGAAATTTATTTATGCAGTATGATTCAAAAGAAGAGAACACAGCTAAAAGCATCCTTTAGTGACAGGAAGGTGGAATATACAAAGACTGAAGCTAGGAAAATTGAAGCAAGCAAAAATGAAGTGGAATGATAATCTACTCTTCTCAGAAGGAAAGACTAGCACAAAGGTCATTGCCAAAAAGAATACTTTAAGATATATTCTGAAGTATAATTCTATCAAGTATTGGAAAATATTTACACATTTCTTAAGGAAATCAATTAATGGGACTATTACTCAAATTTACATACCAAGTACTAATGTCAAAGATGAAGAGATTGAAGATTTTTAACAATTGCAGCAGTATGAAATTGATGGAAAACACAATTAAGATGCATGGATAACCACTGTGGATTCCAATGCTAAATTGTAAGCATAGAAGAATTAGTAGTGTGAAAATAATGGTGTGAGGGATAGAAATGGTGATGGAGATTGTCTGATAGAACTTTGCAAGGTCAATCATTTATTCATTAGAAATACTTTAAAATGCAATACAATGGGTATTATGTTATAAAGTTTGCAGATCTGGCAATATGGAATATCCAGGAATCAAACTGGTTCCATTTGTGAAAAGAAAAAATATTATCAGTCAGATTAAAGCTAGGGACTGACTGCAAAACAGATAACCACTTGCTCATATGCAAGTTCAAGTTAAGGTGAAGAAAATTAAAACAGACCCTGAGAGATAAAGTATGAACTTGATTATATCACACCTGAGTTTTGAGATCATTTCAAGAATAGATTTGGTGCATTGAACACTATTGAGAATACCAGATGAGTTGTAGACTAACACCAAGTACATCACATATAAAGAAACCCAAAGACTAATCAAAGAAAGGAAAGGATTAAAAGAAGAGCACAATGTATACAGAAAAACCCTCACATATGTTCTTGATTGTAGAGTAACTAGATCAAAAGGAAGAAATGACAAAGTAAAACAAAACAAAAATGGAGCAGAGGATTTCCGAGGGCAGCTTGAGAACACAAAGTTTTAAACTAAAATTCACAACAACTTGGGGGCAAAGAAACTAAAAAAGGAAGAAGAAATATGGATGAAAGCTATGGGTTAAATGTTGAATGCTTCAGCTTCACTAGAACATAGAAGGACACCATCCAGGAATACCCATAGATCCTCACCCTGGCTACACATGATCCAAAGGCCAGACTCCCAAAACTGAAGTCAAAGTATAAGGAGATGGGTGTGGAATGGGGAGTGAGTGTGGTTTCCAGAACATTCATATATATTGATTGAAAGTCACACTTTTGAAGAAAATGCCTTTTCAACTATTGGCTCTTCCCATAAGATGATAAAAAATTAAGCAATAGAGGTGGGAGGCAGGGAGGGAGCACCGGAACTGATTGTGATTATGTAACTCATTTTAGCAACAATTTAACCAATAGGGGGGCAAAATTCTAAAATTGATTGTGGTAATGATTGCACAATTCTTCTGGATATGATTAACTGAACTATGGTATGTGAATTATGTAAAAAATAAAAAGATGGCAAAATGGAGGATGATTGAATATTATCTGCCAAGCCACTGAAAATCTTGGCCTAGCCAAGTTGATACATAGTATCTCAGAGTCGTAATGATGAAAAAAAAAATAAAGCAACAGATGTTGGCAAGGTGAATCTTGACAATAATGTACTAAAAGAACTTTGTTATAAAAGAACAAATAATTACTGTATGATTCCATGTATATAACATGTGTAAATATAGAGAAAACAAAGATTATTAGTGGGCACTAATGAATGAAAGTGGGTGAAGATGAAAGGGTGGGTTTTTATGGGGGACGGAATTTTTGCTAATGGTGGTTGTGGCAGTCACTTGCTCTGCTGTCAATTTGAGGATTACGAGTGTAGAGATGGTGTCTGGCCTGTCAATCTGGAGCTAGCCAAGGAGACCTCTGTGGGCATGGCTTTCTCCTCTGAGAATTCTGGGACATGTGGTAATTCCTTCTTGGAGGTGGGAGACACTATTTCACTCACTCCCTTGGAGACACTTGACTGACAAGACTGGCTCCCTGTGAGAAATCCCTTAGGAGAAGGCACATGGATCTACTCTGATGCAGCCAGAAACCTGAACCTAGAGAAGCCATGTGGAGGTCTTTGCCAGTGCTGACAGGTTACAAGGCCACTGGATCTCAAGACTCTACCCACTGACCTGTGATCATTTTGAACTTGGTATCATTGCATTTGTTTCGTGAGTCTGGAGATAACTTTATTGATTGCTGCCAGGCATATGGGCTCATATTTGACTTATGACTTTGGACTGAATGGGGTTGGGATGTTTTCTAAATGTACAGTTGCTCTTGTATATAAATCTCTCCCTTATACACATGTGCGTGCTTGTGAATTTGTTTCTGTAGACTTCCCAGACAAACACAGTAGTGGAATGTTTCGAAAAGCAACAGTGATGATGGTGGTATAAAAAGAAAATGAAAAGTATTAAAATTAACTTACTAATGTGGAAGTTATATTAAAGAATGTTTAGCTGTGTATACTTTCACAGCAATTAAAAATAATAGTTTAGAAAAAAATCTTAGTTAATCTAGAGAACAAAGGATGCATTACCCAAAACAAAAATAAAATAATAATTCAGATCAAAGTATTTATGAAGCACTATTGAAGACTTTGTATTAAAATGGCATAAGTGTTAGAAAATCAAGTTTATGGCCCAATCCAATTTTTCTTATATTTTTGTATTGTATATGGCTGACTTTGCTCTACAGTCGCTACCATGAGTACTATTAACAGAGAATAACATTTTCAAAGGTGATCATTATTAATTATTTGGCCTTTAATAGAAAAAAATCTTAGTGATTTGTTTTCAAAAATGTTATTCAATGCAATAAGATAAGAAGCATAAACAAATATTAATTAGCAGGAAGAAAGAGAAGAAATTACCACTATTTGGCACCATTACCATACCTAGTTAAATAAAGAGAAGCAAGTTTAAGAACTATTAAGAAGTTCAATATGGTGGTCAGTTGTAAGATATTTAAATATTTTCCTACTAAAGTAATAAGTTGAGATAACTAAAAATAGCAAATCCCTAACAGTTCCTCATGAAATTAATATCCAACCAAAAAACTGACCCCAAATCATTGCCATTGGATCAATAGCAACTCACAGCAATCTATAGATCAGGACAGAATTGCCTCTGTGGGTTTCCAAGACTGGAACTCCTTACAAGAGTAAAAAGTCTCTTCTTCCTCCCAAAGATCCAGCCAATGCTTTTAAAACAGCTATTATTTCTAGATGCATTATGCAAATAAAACAAAACACACACAAAATAGGTTAGAATGATGTCACAAACACTCTCTCCCAATCTCAGCTGAAAATACTAAAGAATACTAAAGTCCCCTGTCTATAAGAAACTGACAAGTTCTTTGCTCCTCGCTCTGATCTTCAAGCCGAAGTAGCTTCTTTCAACTCAGACGCTGCTAAGCACTGTGGCAGAGGAAAGAGATCTCTGCAGAGTCTCAGATTGACAACTAAATACCTCGGCCTGGAAATAACATATGACCTTGTGCTCATAAGGCATGTCCAGGACAGTCAAGTGGTCTCATCCATCCTCAAAAGACTGGATATGAATCTATTACTCCTGAAATCCAGGTAATAGTCAATAGCTGTGACTTGGGATGGGACACAGAATGTAAGAGTCATTTGCTTTACCAAATAGAAAGATGTATTTTAAAGTTGCAATAAATAAGAGGCATGATCAGTAGACCAAAAGAATTCAGATCAATATCATCAAAAAGATTTCGGCTTCCTTTACATTGAGTTACAGTTCATATTGAAGGTTGTAATCTTTGATCTTCGTCAGCAAGTACAAGTCCACCTTACTTTCAGGAAGTGTCATCTGTATCTTTCAGATTGTCAATGAACCTTCTCCCAATCCTGATGGCCATCTTCTTCTTCAAGCACTCCATTTTCTCAGATGATCTGTCCATTGTACAGATTGAATAATATGGTAAAGAGGATAAAGCCCTGACACAGTCTCTTGATTTTAAACCATGAATTGTATTCCACTTATTTCCCTGTTCTGTTCAAAAGACTCCCTTTTGATCCGTGTACAGTTTCCACAAGATTTCAACTAAGGGTTGTGGAATTCTCAATGCCTTTGCATAGGCAATAAACACAAACAAGTATCTTTCTGGTACTCTCTGCTTTCAGCCAAGATTCAGCTGAAGTCAGAAAGGACTGAATATCAGCTCTTTCTCTGAATTGGGCTTGAATTTTGAGCAGCTCTCTCTTGATGTATTGCTGCAGCCATGGTTGCACGATCTTCAGCAAAAATTTGATTGCATATGCTAATAATGATATCGTTTGATAATTTCCATACTTTGGAGACCTAACTGCTGACACTGCAACATGGCATATAGTCGCAATGACTTCCCTGTCTCTCACCTCCTGCCACAATATTTTCTTTTTTTGGGGGGCATCACTGCCGTTGGTGGTCGTGGGCGCTACCCAATGCTACTCCTGAGAGCCGCCGCTGGATTTGAAGCGCCAAGCCCACAGGCTGCAGTCCTGCACTCAGCCACTTATGCCACCGGGGCTCAGCCTACTATTTTCTTAAGTATCTTTTATAGCCAATAGATATGATATCGTGGGGTCTAATCTGCTGAAGGAACAACCCAACGAGGTAAGATGCATCTGGATTAACTCATATGTAAAACTGTGGAGGTTAAAGAAAATATTTGTTGTTGTTGTTTATGCCTTTCTTCTCTTTGCTGCTGCTGCAATGAATGAAATTCTGGAGGCAGAAATGCCCTTGGTTGTGTGCATGACCTACAGTATCTCTCAACAGGACAAAGTATAAGTTAAGCATGCTCTGCTGAACCAGGGAAAGATAAGGTTGGTGAGGCCAAACTTCACTGGAGTCATTACTCCTGGAGAATACAAAATTGTTATAATGCCTGGTCATATTCACAAGAAAAAAAGAATTTGCTTTTTGTCCAGACCTGGCACCTTGACTTATGAAGCAGTTCACCAAAAAACACAAGTTGGGTTAGGGCACCCTCTGTGTATTGACATTATAGATGATCCTTTTAATGGAGTGAGTTTTCTTGACTTCTTTGACGTCTCTGAACGACCCAGTTATAGAATGCATGATCCTGGTGAAATTGGTGGTAATGCAGAAGAAGATGCTGCAGAATATTGGAAGCAACATAATGCAGTTTCAGATGCCTGTGATGCTCTTCATTACTGGATTAACAGTTCCTCTGGGCAGGAGAATGGCTGCTCATGCAATTATTGCTGTAGGGGAAGAGGGTGTGAAAGAGACCTCTGCTCTTCTGAGCACTGGGATTGGGATTTGCAAGTCTTCTGCACAGTTGGGGAGCACCATCTACAAAGAGTTTGAAAAGAAGAAGGTGTTATGAAAGAATAGCCAAAGCAAATAACTACCTGAAAACGTGGAATGAGTCATTGTAGAAATGAAAACTAGTTACTATTGTTTTTCTTGTCTCCTAATGATCAAACTCTCCATACCTGACATCAGTCTGTCAATACAACAGGAATCCACAAACAAGAATGTTTTGTTCTGAGTTATTTTCACTTGATTATATAACAGAGCCAGTCAATAAATCTTTCAACTGGAAAAAATAAAATTCCCACACTTGGAATGGCTACAAATAAGCATCTTTTCAGTCAGTTGGTCAGGTAATTTTTTTCTCCGATTTCTTGGGTTGGATGAGTGAATGGTTCCAATGTGTCACCAGCTTATGGAAACATTTCGCTTGAGATTCCATTAATTCCCGATGCTTTGTTTTTGGCTAATGTCTTCAGGCAGCTTGGCCTTCTTCCTTCAGTGCCATTAGTTTTTGATCGTATGCTACTTCTTCAATGGTTGAATGTTGACTAGTTCTGTATTTCATCTACTCACTCTATGGATACACCTACTCTGGCTGCAAGGAAAGAATAACATGAGGGAAAAGCCCAACAACAATAATAAAATAAAACAGAAACACATCAATCAAAAAGGAATCAGAAAATAATTAAATTATAACAAACTTTAAATAAGTCAGAAGGGAGAACAAATTAGGAAGTATTAATTTTTCACTTAATTATATCTGTATAAATCCACTTTCCAATGCACTGTCTGATAGGAAGGGTATTTACCATCTCTGGTCAATGATCAGACAGGATTCTCCCAAGGCTTAATACACATGTGGATCCTGCAAGTGGATTTTTTGATTTCACTTTATCCATAGCCTTCTGCAAACTGGTGCTCAGAATTTAAGCTCCAATATAGTTCCCTCTTTCCGTCTTGAGTTTCATTATTTACAATCCTTGTATCACAGGCTGGTGTGCTTCCTTTGTTTGGACTTTGCTGACACCTCATTTACATGGTTGCTTGTTTGACGAGAAGCCCATAAGACTCTATATGCTATTCTTTCTGATACCTGCGCACCATCTGATTTCTTCCCTATACTTTGATATAGCACCCTTATTTTCAGTGATTTCTTCATGATGGCAAGTATCCCGAAAGGCCACTAATTGCTCTTAGATTAGAACTGATCATTCTTAGTTTATGGCTACAAGCTCAAAATCCATTCATAGATTTATGGTTTATAGATGTCCTTGGTCCACTTTAGATATATCATTGTCATTTTATTGGAGAACATTATAAATCATCGTCATGGAGAATATGGTAATTTTATTGAAAATATTGTTAATTTAGCCATTGGTATAGAATTAGAACACTGTTGAGAAAAAGGAAGCATACGTGAACTGGACAGCTTTAAAATCTGAAATACCTGGATTGTTGACTAGTAAAGATTAAAAACAAGTGATAAGACAATATTTATGGAAATAATGAGGGTTGGACATAGGACCAAGCTCTCAATAATGTTCATTCATAAAGGCACAGCTGTGCCTACTGCACTAAGACATGTCATAAAAAGCAAGGGGAGTATGAAAATAGTAAATATATGGTAGTTTTCACTTGCCATTTTAAAAATCATTTTATTGGGGGTACATATAGCTCTTATGACAATCCATACATCCACCCATGTGTCCAGCACATTTGTATATTTCTTGCCAGCATCATTCTCAAAACATTTGCTTTCTACTTGAGCCCTTAGTGTCAGCTCCTCATTTTTTCCTCCCTCATGAGGCCTTAATAATTTATAAAATTATTATTATTTTGTCATATCTTACACTGTCTGATGTCTTCCTTCACCCACTTTTCTGTTGTCTATCCACCAGAGAGGAGGTTATCACTACTCTCACCACTGGTCTCGAAGGGATCATTTGTCCTGGATACCCTGTGTTTCCTGCTCCCATACATACCAGTGTACATCCTCTGGTTTAGTTGGATTTGTAAGGTAGAATTGAGATCATGATAGTTGGGGGGAGGAAGCATTTAAGATCTAGAGGAAAGTTGTATGTTTTTTCATTGCTACACTACACCCTGACTGGCTGGTCTCCTCCCCACAATCATTCTGTAAGAGGATGCCCAGTTGCCTACAGATGGACTCTGGGTCCCCAGGCTGCACTCCCCATCATGCACAATGATATAATTCTTTTGTTCATTCATGCTTGATTAGCTGATCCCCTTGACACTGCATGTCCGCACAGGTCGGGGTGTTTCCTGCATGTGGGATTTGTTGCTTCGAGCTAGATGACCACTTATTTACCTTCAGGTCTTTAAGACTTTAGATGTTATACCTTTTGATAGTCAGGCACCATCAGCTTTCTTCACCAAATTTGCGTATGCACACTTTTGTCTTTAGTGATCGTGTTAGGAAGGTGGGCATCATGGAATGCCAGTTTAATAGAACAATGTGTTCTTGCATTGAAATAGTACCTGAGTGGAGGTCCAATGTCCACCTACTGCCATAATACTAAACTTTTAAATATATGCATATATATTTCCCCATCATCATGTAGAAATATATATACATATGTACATACCTATATTTAGACCTCTATAAATGCCCTTTACCTACTAGTTCTTTCCTCTATTTCCTTTAACTTTCCTCTTCCCACTATCATGCTCAGCCTTCATTTGAGTTTCAATATTTACTCTGGGTTACATTACTCTTGCACAAGCCCCAGCAGGCCTTTTATGCCCTCCTCACCACTGATTTCGGATCACTTGTTATCCCCTTGTCCCTGGATTTGTTACCACCACTTCCTTTCCTCCATCTCCCCCTCTCCTATGTCCTCCTGGAACCATCAGTCCTGTTGTTTTCTCCTCCAGATTGTTTATCCAGGTATGCTCCTTCTCTTTTGGGGGGTTCAGACCGCACTGCTTTCCTACCATGTGACCGCAGAAATACCCTCCATCACATTCTGCCCCAGCAAGGGGACAGTGTGACACATGCTATCAGTTGCCCAGTCCTCTCTGTGTCCCATTCGCTCCCCACAGGAATTTCATCCTTTGAGCCTGGTGGGCCAGCCTGGGGTCCAATCTGGCTCTCTACTTCTCTTCCTGCCTTCATGTCTGCCTCCACAAGGATTGATCTGCTGACCCCTTTCCCCAACCTGTAGGTTCGGTGCTGCTGTCCACCACACCCACTTCCAGCAAGATGGTCAGTTTGGCTCTGGTTGTGGCCAGCTCTGTTGCTCTCTCTTTTCATGAACCTGTTGCCAATTTGGGGGCACCCTCAAACCAAGAGATTTGAACCATAACCTTGGGATAGTAGTCATCTGCTTCTACTCATAGTAGGGGTTTTCATCCTTAAAGTCCAGGGAGCATTTCAGATCCTTTAATATGCTGCATATGTTATTAAGGTAAATTCCTGTGAAGTTGCCAGATTAGAACCTTCTGGTTTGGCTTATGAAGGATGTTGCTCACTTCCAAAAGTCCCAGTTGTCTATAGCACTTGGCTGGGGTCAACAAGGTCAAGATAGAAATCAGATTAACAGTGCCTGATTAGGAACATAATACTGAGTGTCTTCCCCCATCAGAAGTCTATATAGGTAAGTAGGTGCTGAGGAATGAAGTTCAAACTTCACTGATAGAGTTAGCCAAAAACAAGGCTCTAGGAATTGATAGTATAAAAACTGAAATGTTCAACATACTGATGAATTACAGGAAGCACTTATTCATCTGGAAATTTGGAAGATAGCTGACTAAATGGCTAAAAGAGATACATATTTATATCCATTTCAAAGGAAAATGACTCAGCAGAATCTTCAAACTTTGGAACAGTATCATTGATATTGCAGGCAAGTAAAATTTTGCTGTTAGTCATCCAACAACACTCGTGGCACTACATTGAGAAGGAACTCTCAGAGGTTTAGGCTGGATTCATAACAGCATATGGAACAAAGAATATCATTGCTTATATCAGATGGATCTTGCCTAAAATGAAGACTACCAGAAAAAATGTTTACTTGTGTCTTATTGACTATGCCAAGGCATTCAGCTGTTTGCACTATAACTTGTACATAGATCAAAAAGCAGTTGTATGAACAGAATAAAGGAATATTGCATGACTTAGGATCAGGAAAGATGTGTTTCAGAGTTGTATTTTCTCATCACACTCATTCAATCTGTATGCTGAGCAAATAATCAGAGAAGCTAGATTATTTGAAGAAAAATTTGGGATCAGGATTGGAGGAAAGGCCACTAATTATTTTGAAATGCAAATGACACAACCTTGCTCACTGATAGTGAAGAAGAATTGAAGCACTTGATGAAGTTCAATGTATAGAAGACCCAAATGCTCACAAATGGACTGATAGGTCACAACATGGATAAATGGAGAAAAGGTTAAATTTGTCAAGGATTTTGTCTTGTTTGGATGCACAATCAATGCTCCTGAAAACAGGGGCCAAGAGATCAAAAGTTATGTTTCATTAAGTATATAATTAAAATGAACTTTATTTATCTTGCCTTTTAATATGGTTATTAAAGCATTACTATTACAAAAAAAAAAGATGTGTTACATTAGGTAAGTGTGCAGCAAAAGACCTCTTTTTTTTTTTAGGTATCACTGCCCTCAGGTGGTGGGAGTAGGAGGCCCAGCCTTTGCTCCTGTGAGTGGGAATTGAACCTCCATCCCAGTGGACCGCAGTCCAGTGCACAACCACTACGCCACTGGGGCTCAGCTGCAAAAGACCTCTTTAAAGTATTTAAAGGAAAGGATGTTATTTTGAGGACTAAGGTGTGCCTGACCTTAGCTATGGTATTTTCAATGGCCTCATATGTCTGTGAAATTTTGACATTAAATAAGAAAGACAAGAAGAAAAGATATATTTGAATGGAAGTCATGGTGATGCATATTGAAACTACAATTTTTCCTAAAAGGGCAAGCTAACCTGTCTTGGAAGAAGTTTGGCCAGAATGTTCTTTAAATGCTAGGATGACAGATTTCATCTTGCATACTTTGGACCTATTGCCAGGAGAGACCAGAAGTGGATGGATACATGAGACCTTGAATTTTACTGCCCCTTCACTTTGCCAAACCTATTCATCTCTTTTACTTCATCATTTTTTGCATGTCTTTTAGCTGCTTTATGATCAACCATTTTATGAGAAACTGAACTTAAAAGCGTCTAGGCCTCTTCTGTTAAAGTGACTTTTAAGATATATAGTTAGGGGGTAATATATTGACCATTAAAGCTGATTTGTAAGAGTGTCTGTTGATACTTCCTGCAAAAGGTCATGTGCGCTATTCTTGATATCTTTCCCACAGATGTAGTTGAATTGATTCCTGTGTATTTCATGTGTTGAGATCTACCTGTATAGTCATGGCTTATGATGTTGAAAAAAGGATCAGCAATGAAGACATCATCATTGTTAGGGGTCAACTCATACGCAACCCGTCTACAACAGAACAAACCCAAGCCCAGCTTGCAGTCACTGTGTCAATCCATTTTGTCGAAGTTCTTCCTCTTTTTCATTGCCCTCTACTTTACCAAGCATGAACTCCTTCTCCAGGCCCTGGTCTTTCCTGACCACATGTCCAAAATACATGAGACCAAATTTTACCATACTTGGAGAATTCTGACTGTTCTTCCAAGATGATTTGTTTGTTCTTCTGGCAGTTCATGATACATTTTTTCAACATTCTTTGCCAACACCACAATTCAAATGCATGGATTCTTCCTTATTCAATCTCCAGCTTTCACATCCACATGAGGCAAGTGAAAATGGCTTGGGTCAGGTGCATCTTAGCCCTCATAAGAACCTCCTTGCTTTTCAAACTTGAAAAGGGCTTATACAGCAGATTTATCCAATGAAATGCATCATTTGATCTTCCGACTGCTGCTTACATGAGCATTGATTGTGGATGCAAGTAAGATGAAATCCGTAACAACTTTGGTCTTTTCTCTGTTTCTTATGATGTCACCTATTGGTTTATTTGTGAGACTTTTTGTTTCCATTATAATGTGCTGTAATCCATACTGAAGGCTGCCACCCTCTTTCATTACCAGCAAGTGCTTCAAGTCCTCCTCACTTTTGGCAAGCAAGGTTGTGTCATGTGCATGTGTCATGTGTCTTATCCTGATACTCCATTCTTCTTCATATAATATAGATTCTCTGATTATTTGCTCAGCATACAGATTGAGGAAGGGCATTAAGAAGATACAACCCTTATGCACTCCTTTCTTGATTTTAAACCATGCAGTATTCCCTTGTTATGTTTCCACTACTGCCTGCTTATCCATGTACAGTTTCTGCAGGAAGTCCATGAAACATTTTGGGAATCTCATTCTCTCAAGGATATCCATTGTTTACTATTCACAGAGTCAAATACCTTACATTGTGTATAAAGCACAAGCAAACATCGTTCTGATAGTCTCTACCTTCAATCAAGATCCATCTGATATTAGTTATGATATCTCTCATTAAGTATCTTCTAAATCTAGTCCAAAGAAGTCATTGGTTTTGCAATATTTTATCATTTGATCTTCAGCTTCATTCTTATCACCAAGATCATATTTTCCAACTACTGTTCCTTCCTCTTCATTTCCAACTTTTACATTTTGATCAACAATGATTATCAGTGCACATTGATTGATAATGTTTGATCAGTTTCAGATTGAAGAAGTTGGTAGACATCTTAAATTTCTTGATAACTATTACTAGTGATTACTGTGTAAATTTTAGTAATAGTTGTATCAACTTGATTTTCTTGTACGTGCAATATTATATTTCAAGACATATCTTGAAATGTTCCTTTTGATCATGAATGTGATGTCATTTCTCTTAAATTTGCTGTTCCTGACAGAGCAAACCATATAACCATAGTAAATCCATATGGCCGATACTAGTCAATTTCAGCTCACTAGTGCCTAGGGTATAGATCTTTGTGCATTTCATGACTTCCAATTTTCCTAGATTCATATTCTATAAATTCCATATTCTGAGTATATATTGGTGCTTACATCTGTGTTTTCTTCATTTTGAGTGAAAACTATCAGTAAATGATGCTTCTGAAGGCTTTACTCTATCATGTCCTTATGGTCAATTCTACTTTGACAAGTCAACGCTTCTTCTTTGGTTATATTATGTGTGTCTTTGACTTGACAGACTCAAATTTGGTATGATGCACAATAATGTTCTGCTGTTTTTCCTAAGGTTTTCAGTATACCTGAGACTTTTCTATTGTTTTCATATGGATTTCTCTGGTCAATCATTCAGCAATATACAGGGTTAAGTATATGTGTACAATGCATATGGCCTGTTCAGTAATGTGTAAAAATTTTGCTAAGAGAATATTAGTGGTGCCAAAATAGCTCAGTTGGGAGAGCATTAGACTGAAGAGAATATTATTTATTAGATCCATTTTAAAGTTTTTAAGAGATTTTATAGATTCAGAGATTATTTTTAAAGGGTTATTAGAAAATATTTTTCCTAATTTAAAACTGATATGAATACAACTTTTTGGTGGATGCATTAAAATATCATCAATGCATTTAATAGCTTTGTAAATTAAGTTTTTTTTCAAGAAAGTTGAAAAGTTTTTTATGCCACACACATAATTTCCATCTCATCCTGTTTATGGGTCATGGATAAAAGGGATATTCAAGAACTATTTAATATTAAAATTCTGTCTGTAACTTCAGAATAGAAATGAATGTGTATGAAATTTGGGATGTCTCTTTTCAGAGAAAAATTATGCTCCTCATATTATGGAATAATAAGACCTTTGACTTACAGATATACCCACCTTATCAGTAGCCTTTCCTTTGGTCTGTTAAGTTGATGCCACAGGAGCAGATCTTAGAGAATGTCCTGAAGAGAGTGCTTTCTTCCTCTTGGTCTGCTGCATCTGGACAAAGAAAAAATCTTCAGCATGCATCATAATAAAGGTCACATGTCTCCTTAAGCTTCTTGTTCAGTGTCTTTTGGTTTGTCTGTCTTTGTCTTACTTATTTGTAAAGGTTTAATATATGTTTTGGGAACAACCATTTGCTGAATGTAGGTTTTCTTCTTTACTTGCTAATTTGCATTTTCACCCTCTATAATTTTTAATACTGTTCAATGTATTATTTCTTTTATAACTGACTTTCCCCATTCTTGTTAAAAAGTCTTTTCCTATCCCACAATCATAGAGATAGATTTTTGTCCTATTTTCAAGGAACTCTGTTTAATTTTCCACATTTAACAGTTCAATCTATCTGGGAATTATGCTGTGCCTGGTGTGAGATAGAAGGTCATGCTTTAGTTTTTGCATGTTTTTAAAAAGCAGAATACAACATGTTCATTAACAAAACCAAATTTATTATCAAACTTTTATTAATTCTAAAAGTGTCCAAAATATACTAAATAAATTTACAATGCATCAAGGCAAAACTTTATTTTGCAATGAATGTGGAAATAATTTTTACATGATAATAGATGAATAATTTTGTAAATAGCTATGAAAATCAATTTTAAAATGATCTGAAAAATATTTAAATTATGTTATAATGAATTTATTCATGAATAACATGATTGCTGTTGCTATGCCTTGGATTGATTCTGACTCAGTGAACTGATGAACAATAAAAAAAAATTAAAAATAACACTACCTAGTCCTGTTAAAAATATTTTATATATCTAAAAATCCCAATCATTGAAAATATATCAATCATCTCCAATATATTTAGTGCTATTCCAATCAGAGGCCCAATAAATACGTTTTGGAAAATTGATAAACTGATTCTAAAATTCATAGAGAAATGCAGAATATGAAAAATAAGCAATGTATTCTTTCTGAAAAACAATTTAAGAGATGAATTGTACAAGATATCAAGATCTCTTATAATGGTACAGTAATTTAAAATAGAACTTATATATAGAAGGGTCAATAAATAGTGGAATCAAATTAGGGTCTAGAAATATCTATCTAGATTTCTCAGAATCTCACAGGTCCATTTTTACCCTATCCTTCAAGGTCCCTAGGAGTTGAGAGTGAGTTTGGGGAACCCTGGTGGCATAGCAGCTACACATTAGGTTCCTAACCACAAGATCAGTAGTTCACCCCGCCAGCTCCTCCTGGGAGACAAACTTGGCTTTCTACTCCCATAAAGAGTTATATTGTTAACCCACAGCAGCACTTCTACTCTGTTCTATAGGACCACTGTGAGCCAAAATGTACTCAATGGGAGTAAGTTTGCTTTGCTTGTTTGTTAGTGCTTAGTCATGTAAAAAGTAATATTGCTTGGTCCTTGATGATTTTAATAACTTTAAGGTCTGAGATATTTCAAATTCAAATAAATATATCAGATTAAAACATTCATTCTAAAAATCTGCCATAAGGTTACATTTTACAATCCCTGGAGTAACTTATTGTGATGGTTCAAAAACTGATCAGTCATGCAAGTATCTGAGAACTTATTTTGAGACCAACATTATGTAAATTATCACGCAATTTACTAGATATGCCATATGATCTATCTTCCTAGGGACTCTGGAATTTACATATGGTGATTAAGTTAGCACAGACAAAATAACAAGAAAAGAAAGGGTGTCAGAAAATGATTGATTGGAAGAGCAATGACTCACATCAAGATAGGAGGCATAGGGGCTGAACCCCAGTGGCGTAGTGGTTGTGCGCGGGACTGCAGCCCAATGGGTTGGAGGTTCAAATCCAGCAGCAGCTCTCCAGGAGCAAGGCTGAGTCTCCTACTCCAACCACCAGAGGGCAGTGATGCTCTCCTTCACCCCCACCCTCCCACCCCTAAAAAAGAAAGGAAGCTTAATATCGGGTTTCTTTAGTAGAAGAGTACTTTTGGAGAAGGTTATTTGTATTGAAACTTGAAATGCAAGGGGAGGGGCTAGTAAAGTAAATTGGATGAGAATACACTATACTGGTAGGCTGGTAGGATAGATGGGTATCATTAGATTTTCTAGGGAAACAGGAGAGTGAGAGAGAGAGAGAGAGAGAGAGAGAGAGAGAGAGAGAGAGAGAGAGAGAGAGAGAATGCTATATTATAGCAGTTACATAAGCTACAGTCAACTTGAGGAAAGAGTGGAGTCTAGCCTATCAAACAGCTTGCAGTTTAATGACCTCATTTGGAGACTTGACAGATAAAAAGCTCACTGGAAGCCAGACACACTCTCTGTACTACACATCCCTGTTGACAAGTCATGTGATGGAGCCAGAACCCTGGAGCTGGAGGAGCCAGCTGAAGACAGATGCCATCACAGATACTTCTACCACCCACTGGATTGTGTTCTTCCTGCATTTAACATCATTGTGATTGTTGTGTGAGTCTTAAGAGGAGCTTATAGACTGGTATTGGACATATGGCCTGATATCAGACTTAAGTTCTTGATCTGGACAGGTCAGGGGTGTTTTCTCAATATACAATTGCTCTTTTACATATAGTTCTCTCTAATATACATATGACTGTCCATGACTTTGTTTCTCTAGTTTACTTGGACTAGCACACACAAACACACACATATTTATATATATACATATGAAGGGGTCCCCCACCCAAAATAGGAATTTTTTTTCAAAGCTACGTATTTAATTTTTTTTTTTACAAAACAACCTTAACACTTTTAAAGTACTCTCCATTACACTTAATATATTTGTCAAATCTGCGATTCCATTCTTGGAAATATTATTTCAAACTCATCAGTTTGTATGGCTGACAGCACCTCCTTTTATCCCCCTTCACCTCTTCAATGTCATCGAATCACTGTCCTTTCATGTCTTTCTGCTTTCACAGAAACAAAAAGAAGTCATTGGGAATGAGGTCGGGTGAGTAGGTGTAGGGGGCAAGACAGGCATGCTGTTTTTTGCCCAAAATTGGTGCAAGGAGATGACTGCATGAGTAGGGCCGTTGTCGTGGTGGCAAGATCAGTCCCCTCTGCCACAAATCAGGTCTTTTGTGGTGCATTGTTACACAATCTTTTCAGTACCTCTAAAAAGAAAGCTTGACAGTCTGACCTGGTAGAACAAACTCCATGTGGACTATGAGTTGATATTTCTGTCTGTTCTGGAAGTTGATGGATGTCCAGAATGAGGTTTGTCATCAGTTGATATTTCACATTTTTTGAAATGATGAAACCACACAGAAACTTGAGTTTTCCCCATAGTACTGTTCTTGTAAGCTATGTTCAATATTACAACATCTTTCTTGAGCAGGAAACAAAATTTCATAGACACACATCTGTTCTGTTAAATTGACCATCACAAAAAACGAGTTTGAGTGAAACTGCTTTCATGTAAAAATTCACTGTGACCGGCAGCAATCTTTGCAGATGATGCCACTGGGTGCACTAACTCAGAGACTTGCTTGATGCTTGCCCAGAAGATAAATGAATATTATGAAAGATCTGCCTATATTTCTATTTGTTTGGTGTTTTGTTTGGGTTTTTTTTTGAGTGCCCCCTCACACATACATCCATGTAGGAGCCCTGGTGGCATAGTGCCTATATGTTGGACTGCTAACTGCAAGGTCATCAGTTTGAAAGCACTTGGGAGAAAGACCAGGCTTTCTCCTCCCATTAAGAATTACAGTCTTGGAAATGCGCACAAGCAGTTCTCTCCTGCCATATAGGGTCGCGATCCCTCAGCGTTGGCTCAGTGGAAGTGGGATGGTTTATTTTTTACTTTTGGTTATATATACACATGTATAGTGCCCTGGTGGTATAGTGTGTATATGTTTGATTGCTATCTGCAAGGTCAGCAGTTTAAAACCACCAGGTGCTCTGTCTGCGAAAGACAAGATTTTCTCATCCTTAAGAGTCTGAGAAACCCATAGATCCAGTTCTTCCTCTGTCCTACAAGATCACTGTGAAGTTGGAATGAATTTTATGAAAAGGAGTATATAATATCTATGTTATATATACACATATCAGATTTCACATACAGTCTGCTTGTGGAAACAATATGTGTATGTATGTATGTGTGCGTGTGTTTGTGTGTGTGTGTGTGTGTGTGTATATATCCGAGGAGACTTCAAAAGATTTGTGGAAAAATTCCATTATCTATTAATTTCATTTTTTCCACAAACTTTTTGAAACCCCCTTGTGTATACATACATACACACATATACACATATATATTGTTCTCATCTATCTTATGTAGCACGAGAGAACTTTACTTCAAGGGATTATCTCATGTGATTGGGGGATGTGAACAGTACAAAATCCTGAAGTCAGTCTGGAGATTTCTGCAGGCTTAGGTTTCTGGAGCTTTAGAACAGGTGATAGAAAGGGGGTGGGGTGAATAGAAAGTGATATCTGCAAAATAACTGTTTATAGTGTTTCTTTTCAGCTGATTGATTACATTAGGTAATATTATGGAAGATATTTCACATATGTTACATTGGATTTCAGAGCAACAACCAGATGAGTATTTGACTAAGCCACAAAACTGTAACTTAGCCAAGTTGATGAATATAATTAATCATCACATGAGTAAATGAGGAGCTGCAAAAATGAACATACTATGTGTCTATAGATAGGTGCTGGCCGGGGTCTAAATATATTTGCAAATAACAGCATGGGTTCAGACACTTACATTGATGGATAGTAGGAAATAGTTTGAGTTGATACAAGAGGCCACATTATTGAGAAAGTCAAAATATAGGAAAAAATCATCAAATTTATATAGGACATCAGAGGGAGCAAAGAAATTTCTGTGCTGAATTACATGCATTTTCGAGTGGCACATAGCTTACATTCAATAGATAGTTGTTGAATAAATGACAGAAAGAATGTACTTACTCCTGCTTTATCAACATGGCTAGGTTCCAAAGACAAGGTCATTATGCAAAAATTGGTATTATATGAAAATAGCAATGGCCATATCTGGTTACAAAATGGAGGAAGGCTGCATAGTTACATAACTGTCAAATTACATCAATACATAACTACTAAGCCATTGAGAATCATAACACAGCCAAGTTGACATGCACATTAGCCACCACCTAACCACTCCCACTAACAACTTGATGTTTATACTGTCAAATCACTGTGCATTACGTACATCACAGTGCACAGAATTGATAAAAAATCCTTTAATCTTGTCATAAGTTAGTGATATCAGATAATGAGATGATCTGTCAGGAATAGATATGAAAGAATTCATGAGGAATTTACAGTGCAGGACCTAATTTATGGCATAAGGTAACTTCTAATGAAGCTCTCATCTCTATCTGGACCATTTTTGGGACAATGTAGTTGCAGAGCCCCAGGGGATCAGAGTTTAAATGCTTAGCTGCTGACTGAAAGACTTAGGGTTCAAACTCAGCAGCTGCTCAGTGTGGTAGTGGAACAGTGCTCCTGTACAAGCCCTACAGGGCAGTTCTCTGTCAGACAGAGTGACTCGAAGTCAGAATCAATGTAGAGACAGTTCTTCCTCCTCCTCCTCATATTTCTTCTTCTTCAATTACTTCTGTTCTTCTTAGTTACTGACACTAAGAATAATGACAGCATAATGATCAAATAATCATGAACTTCATAGTAAGAAATGCTTCATTGAACAAGTACTAGTTATTAATTTCTATTTTTAAAATCTCACAAGGAAAGACCCTTCTCTGAATCATCTTATTTAGCTCCAGTTTACATGTTGTAAGAAACTGTTGGGATATTTTCAATCCAGAGAAATAAGAGTAAGTAACCTGAGATTTATCTTTGTTTTAAAATAAAAATTATCATTAAAAATTATTTAAAAAATTATTTGTTATGGTTGTAAATTTAGTTTCTGTCTTTCTGCCCACTCAAGGTTACATTAGTAAAATGTTAGTGGAGGTTTAAAGTTCCATCTGCTCGTTCTCTTACTTTAGAAAAAGATAAAATAAATATGATACCTTCAGGTTCCACCTGAGTACACCTTACTAATCACCCTTCCTTCTTAGCAGCCACCTGTCCTGGCTGAAACTCTAAGACCTTAGTGGAAACCCTTAGGGAAAGGTGAAAGCCTTCATTAGTGCACAGGTGAGGGGATAAAGGGATGGATGAAGTTTAGCAAATAGGCCAAATAATGTGGTTCCTTGTCTTGTGCCCACAGACAGCAATGATAGTTCCCAACAACTTAAGAAACTTACAGTCTCAAAAAGACTTGAGATTGTTGTTCAAATCTGGCATTTTACAGAGAATGACTTGTTTGTGCCAAGGATGGTAATAAAATGAAAAGCTCTGCTCCAAGGCAGCCATTCTTATGCTACACTGATCCCCTGTATGGACCCAAGATGCAAGCCTGTCACTTCATAGCTGTGGATGTTGCATTTGTTTTCAATCAAAACCATGTACTTGTTATAGAGTAAATTTATAAGGTTGATTACCATTGTGTTACACATAGTATAATCCCTCAGATGGCAGTTCAACTCTGTCTGGCACGTATGGCAGCCATGCAGCCCAAGTGTGAGCTGTAACAACTTTTGACTTGATGTACTCTTGGTTTACAATGATTCCTCTCCCAGACATGTGGCCCCCAGATGAAGTTTATGGTTAAGACTTGATCCTGAAACACAAAGTCTGTTTCTTTTCTCCAAAATTTCATTGCCAATTGAAAGAAGTTTATGGAAAGAGCTTTCAAGCTGACAAATGCAGGGAGCAAGGCAGAGCATCTGTGAAATCAAAGACCGGGAAATGCAAATGACTGAATGATGATCACCTTGATTCGTGTGAAAAAGTTTGTCTCAACCTGGCCAATATTTGATGGATCATTAAAGCTGAGAAAGCATGCTGCATGACACTCATTTTTCTCAGGTAAACCAACTGGACCCAAAAGAGGAGAGGTGACCTTTGTGGTTGATTGGAATTAGCATACTTATATGTCTCTTACTCTGGTGTTCTTTCCATTAGGTTTTTTTTTGTTTGGATTTTTACAATGGTGATACAAAAGTGGCATTGACTTTAATTATCACTGGTTTTAAATTATTATCTGTTGCAATAGTGTAAATTCCTAAGCCCAATAAAAAAAGTCTTGGGTGGTGAAATAGTTAACACTGTTGGTTGCTAAAGGAGCATTTGAGATTCATCTCCATTAAATGCACCTTGGAAGAAAGTCCTGGTGATCTACTTCCAAAAAATTAACCATCAAAAACTCTCTGAGCACAGTTCTATCTGACATACCTGGGATTGCCATGACTTGAAGTTAACTAAGCTAGACGATTAGTTAAGCATCTAGGAACTACTAGATGCAGTAACTCATGACAAAAATGATGCCCTATTCAAACCTGGTATTATTTTTCCTTCTTCCTCCTCTTCGCCATTGCTTATTTTGAATTCTTCTGTTTCCAAAAGATAATGGCCAATAAAAAAGTATTGTTACTAGACTCTAGTATGTATGTTCATAGTTCTATTCCAAACAACTGTGTTTGACACATCTCTGTGATCAATGGATGGCTGAATATAAAAGTTCGATCAGTAATAGATGGTCTTTGTCTTTTCAGAATACTTTTTTTGCCATGGCTAAAGAATAACTTTGAACTCAAGACTAATACCAAATTTTTAACAAAAGTAAAGTGGATATCTTTCTAAATCTTTGAATCTTTGCAACTTGTTTACAAGAATGTTGTCCCATACTAAGTAACCATCCACCCACCCACCCACCCAATAAACAAAAAACTGTGTTTAGATGAATCAGGTTTTAAGAAAGGATAGCAAACCCTCAAAGATCACCCCAGAGGGGGATCCATCAGCTTCAGAGACTGTAACCGAAGTTCAGAAATTGGTCAAAGAATGGTCATTAGTGGGAGCGCCAATGAATTTGGGATATCACATGCAATTTTAAGTTAAGGCAATTATCTTGAGTGCCAAAAGCTTTGCAGGAAGACCAGTCTGTTCTTTCCATCAGCTTTTTAAGCAAGATCAAAGCTGATGAAGACAGTTTCATGGAATGAATCAAAACTGGGATCGTTTTGGATTTAGCAATAGGATCCGGAGAGCATAGCCCAATTAAAATAGTAGTTCTTGATGGAATCTGTTGAATCAGTGATATTTAAGGAAGTGAGGTTGACTCAGAAAGTGTTCTTTCAAGAATCCAAAAGAGCATTCTTGATATATTTTTTGAGGCTATATTTTAATGAAGACGTTGTAAGAAAATTGAAAACAGCACTATTGAAGGAAAAAAAGGCCAGAAATGATGTGCCACGGACCTCTAGCCCTTTGGAATATGGGACCTGCATCTTCATTGATGATAGTAGCGGCTGTCCTGTGATAATTTCTTTGGTTAAATCTTACCCTGTCCACTGTACAGGCCTTCAGACCTTTGTTGTACCCCACATTCAAGAACACTGAAAAGGAATTTAGTCCCCAAAGGAAGCCAAAACTACTGTGGTGTGAATTGAAGAGTACAGAATTTTTCAGAGAAGGTTTAAAGAGATGGAAGCACCACCTTTAGGAGTGTATAGATCTAGATGGAAGACTTCCTGGGCAGTAATAGCTTCATGGTTTTTATTTAATAATGTTTCCATGGTTTTTGTAGCAATACTTTCTGACTCTTTCATCTGTCCTGAGCTGTGTGATCTCATCTCCATTCTATAGCCATAATCAATAATACTCTTGTTTCTACTTCTAATTTAGCTTCCTAACTGACCTCAGGACTTTATTCATGCCCATAGCAGATCCATGTGCCCATAACAGCTAGAATCACATTTGCAAAACAGAACCCAATCCTGCCTTGATTCTACATACAAAGCCCTGTACGATGACTTTCAAGGTCCATTTCAAGATTTGCAGTGGTCCAGGAGGTGTTTGCCTAATTCCTAATTAATGCTCTTTTATCCACCACTGCCTTGTCATTTTCTAGGTTAGATCTTCCTCTTCCACTTGCTCATTTTCCAGATCTCCTGTTTTTTTTTTGTAGATAACAAGTCTAGAGAACATCATAAAGTAGACTAGACAAAATTCGCATTATGCAAGGTATTTAACGGAACTGACTTAGGATGCTATGTCATTATGACTTTCTCTTCTCCCTGGAAAATTCTCCAGCATGTTCACTTTTTTAAAAAAAACTTATTTACATAACAAATAATGTATAAGGACCTACAGCATGTTATGGGTGTCATATCAGGGAGTGAGGGCCGCCATAGCCTGTCTCTCATAGATTAGTAAGGATACAGCTATTAATAAAAGAAAAGATACTCACACAATGTGATGTACTTATAGCGATGATAGCTACCACATGGTGCATGGTGGTATAAAGCAGACTGTGATGGATCAGGGATCAATTTAATAGTTAAAGCTAGCATAGACCTTTCCAAAGGACTGACAAAGATATAAACAAGAATTCAGAAGAAGAGGAGGAATGGTTGTAGTGTTTAAGGCAAAGGAAAGAGCACATATAAAGGTCCTGTGGCAGAATGTTGGAGAGTACACCTCAGGACTAAAACAACAGTGTGGTGCCTTGCAGACACACCGAAAAAGAGAGGATGGAATTGAGATCAGGCAGAATTTGTCAGTGGGGCATAATATTTCAGCCTGTTGTAGCCAGTTGAAGCTACTTGGACATGATTCTTCCTTAAACAATATGTAAAGGTCTTAGCAGGTGAATAGGGACAATTAATCACACACATATTTCCAAACTCTCTATACAATTCTGCTGCCTAGTAGGGCACCCAAAGCAAGTTAGGCTGACAAATAACCCTCTTGGATCCCAGAAGAAAGTCTCCATTGGGTGTCAATTGCCACTGAGATCTGGACATGGAGAATCCATAAGAGAATTTATTCTTGTCCTGCTCTTGGCTGATGCTGCCACCAAGGCAGCTGTGTGTGTTCTGGCAGACTTCCCACTCTCAATCAACAAAATGAAGATGTACACAGTGAATATAAAGCATTTATTAGAAACATAAAACCAGAGAATCCAAAACATGACCAAAACTGGAAGTCAGAGCCTTCCAACTATTCTGTGAGATAAATCAAAGGTTGTTTCTTTTTCAGTAGAAATGATGCAATCAACAGAGGCTTCAAGTTCAAAAATAAAGTTTTAGAAACAACAAAAAGAGGTGACTCAAAAGATGTAATTACCCATTCTCTCCCCATTCTGTATGACTCATCCTGGATCACTAATAATCCATAGGAGTTTCTTCTCATTTGTCCCTGAATAGACAGTTCTGTCATGGTTGCAAAGTGGAGAGGCATTAGGCATTGCTGGATTCAACTTCAGAGATGCTGTTTTAAGTACAGACCTAGAAAATAATCTGCTTTACAGATCCTCTCAAATTCTCCATGGCAGAGGAGATAATTTAAAGAATCATTGAGGGTTTCTAAACAAAGCAAAACAGCACAACAAACATATAAGCAAAACCAAATCAAGACCCAAAACCAAAACAAAAAAAAACTTCCTCCTCTATCATCTGGAAATTTAAGATGGAAGGCAGGTCAGGCCTCTGGTGGAATGTGAATGTTAGTATGTTAAATAAACATTTTAAAAATGAGAACCTGCTTGACATTTATTTTTAGTCTGGCATATATGTTTTTCCTTCACTCAAAGGGCTCAAAATTGGTTTAAGTAGGGTTTAATTGAAAAAGTTCACCTCAAGAGTGTGATTGAATTTGGAAAACTTTATCCAATGGGGGAATTTTTCATAAAATTATGACCAAGTGGAAATAGTGTTATAATGGAAGTCTATGTGTAATAGGTGCCATTAACATTATATACATACATATTTGAGCATCAACAGGTAAATGAGTTACAAGGCTACAGTTCTGTGGAGGTTTTCTGGTGATATTATGAGCTGCAGGCACAAAGCTCAAGTCATCCAAATACCTAAATGAAATTATAGTTAGATTCAAACATATTCTTGTCATAATTATATACCATGCTTGGTTTCAGATTTTAAAATTACTTTCTCTATGAGCAGACTTTGCCTACTAAGTTAGAAGTAATAAGATTCACATGTAATAGAATCATAGAATTTTCAAACAGAAGGAGAACTCCAATTTTCTAGTTCATTTTCACCACTAAATTCATAAGGAAAACATATAAGCATTTTAAAAAACCCTTCTATCCTACAAATTAAAAACCAAACAAACTCACTGCCATCAAATTAATCCTGAGTCATAGTGAGCCCCTGTGGGTTCCTAAGATTTTAACTTTATAGGAGTAGAAATCACAGTCTCTCTCCCATGAAGCTGCCAGTGTTTCAAACTGCTGATGACATAGATTTCATTCCAATGCATAATCAATAAACCAAGTGTTTTGAGACACACAGATTGAGAACATGAAGAATGGGAATTAAAACTTTGGAGTCTTATTTTAACATATTATTTTGATTTCCCTCTGATCTGTTTTGAGCCTATGGGTCATGAGTAATTTTATAAACAATAACAAAATGAAACCTATGGTGATGAAGTGGATTCTGACTCTTGGTGATGTTATTTCTAGGGGTTTCTAGGACTGTAAATTTCTACAGGAGGAGAAAGTCTTGCCTTTCTCCTTCAGAGTAGTTGGGGATTTTGAATTATCAACTTTGTAGTACAAAGCCTAATTCACAGCACCACCATGGCCCCTTATTTACACACAAGTGGTAACTAATTCACTGAAGAGGTGACAAATGTGGTTAGAGGAACAGAGAAGGCAGGTACAGGGTGCCTTTCAAACGTTAAGGTGCATATGAATGATCTGAGGATCTTGTTGAACGAAGATTAAGATGTATTACAGCTCTATTGCATCTTTGACAAGCTCCCAGATAATGCTAACAAGAAGATCAGGACATGCTTGGAGAACTTGTCCTAGAATTGGGTTACACATAAAAAGACCCAATCCTCACTTCCAAGGCTTACTCTAGCCCTCTTCTTCTGAGAGATTTGTTCCTCTGGAAGTTTCTGGCTTATTCTACATTCTTAGCCAACACCATAATTAGGAAGACATGATGACACAGTAGGGTAAACATTAAAAATGTCAACTGCAAAGTCAGCTTTTCAAGTAATCCACGAGCTTTTCAAGATGCAAAGAAAGATGAGATTGTCTGCTCTGGTAAAGATTTACAGTCTCGGGCATGCTAGTGGGAGAAGAGGAAAGTAAAAGGAGATAGCGAAAGAACTAAGAGGCAAAGGGCATTTATAGGCATGTAAACATATTTATATATGGTGATGGGGAAATAGACTTATGCACATAAATTTTTAGGTTTAGTATTGAGGTAGCAGATGGACATTGGGCCTCCACTCAAGTACCCCCTCAATGCAAGAATTTGTTCTATTACACTGACATTCCATGAGGCTTACCTTCCCAACACAATTGCTGAAGACAGAGCATGCACATAAGCAAATGTGGTGAAGAAAGCTGTTGGTGCCTGGCTATCAAAAGATATAGCATCTGTAGTCTGAAAGGCTTGAAGGTAAACAAGTGGCCAATTAGCTCAGAAGCAACAAAGCCCACATGAAAGACGCACACCAGCTTGTGTCATCATGAGGGGTTGAATGCATCAAGTACCAGACATAAAAGATCTTATCATTGTGAATGAGGGGGAGTACAGATTCAGGGACCCAAGGCAGGAAGGAGATGAGCTAGTCAGGGTGCAGTGTAGTAATGATGAAACATACAACTTTCCTCTAATTCTTAAATGTTTCCTCCCACCACCTCCCATCCCTCACCACTATCATGATCCCAATTCTACCTTACAGCTCCAGCTAGATCAGAGAATGTACACTGGTACAGATAGGTACTGCAAACACAGGGAATCCAGGACAGATGATCCCTTCAGGACCAGTGGTGAGGGTGGCAATGCTGGGAGGGTGGTGGAAGGGTGGGGTAGAAAGGGGAACCAATTATAAGGATCTACACGTAAAGTGGGATAGACCATAGAAAAGTGGGTGAAGTATAAGATATGACAAAATAATTATTTATAAATTATCAAGGGCTCATGGGGCACTGATACCAAGGACTCAAGAAGAAAGCAAATGTTTTGAGAATGATGAAGGCAACAAATGTACAAATGTGCTTGATATAATGGATGTATATATGGATTGTGATGAGTTGTATGATCCCCCAATAAAATGATTAAAAAAAAAGATTTACAGCCTCAGTAACCCTACGAAGTAGTTCAGTCTCAGTTCTGTAGGGTTCCTATGGAGTCTACATGAGTGGGAATCAGCTCAATTGTCATAATTTTGGGGGGAAACCATAATTTAAATGTGTTAATTATTTTCTGGTGCTCATATTCATTGTCTAGCTTCTATACATATATATATATATATGTTTGGAAAATAACATGTCAGGTGCACCTTTCTCTTCAAAGTGACATCTCTGTTTTTGAACATTTTAGAGAGGGCTTATGCAAAAGGTGTACCTAATACAATACTTTGATTTCCTGCCTAGTTGGATGAAATCCCTGACAATGGAAGCCTTTCCACTGTTTGTCATGTTATTATCTATTGTCCAGCTGTGGAGAATTTCATTTTCTTTTGGTTGAGTTGTAAGCCACATAAAAGGCTGTGGTCCTTAATCTTTCTCAGTAAATATTTCAGGTCCCATTCCCTTCCAGTAAGTAAGGCTATATTGTCTGCATATTGATGGTTGTTAATGAGTCTTCCTTCCGCCATTTCTGAAATCATATAGTTCTACTTTTCTAATTATTTGCTTACTATACAGATTGAATAAGTATGGTGAAAGGTTACAACCCTGATAAATATCTTTTCTGATTTTATACCATAGAGTAGATATTTCCTTATTCTATTTAGACAACTGCATCTTGGTCTATGAACAATTTTCTTAATGACTGCTATGAAAGAGAATGACTCTTAAAATTAAAGATTTATAAAAACAAAAAAACTCTCAGTTTATAGTAGACAGAATTTAGTTTGGTTTGGTTTCCAGGTGTTTGAATATCTTTCTATTTTCTTTCTGCTATTGTTTTCTATTGCATTTGAGAATACAGTCTACATCATTTCAATTATTTACAATTGCTCTTTTGTTTTACAGTCTGGTATATTATTGATCTTACTGTATGTTCTATGGGCTCTTGAAAATGGTGTTTATTTTGTTGTTATGTGGAGTGTTCAGGAAATATTGATTAGTTCCCATAGGTTGATGGTTTGATTGAACTCCTTTTTTTCCTTAAATTTGATCATTTTTTTCCTTCATATATTTGTTGTTCTGCTGTTTTGTTCATTCACATTTAGGATTTGTATGCCATCTTGGTGAATGACTCTTCTTATTACACACTATCTCACCCGGCTCTGCTGTTTTTATGCTGTGAAGTCTATATAATATCAATATTGCCATTCATGCTTTTCTTAAATTGTTTGTATAGGGCATCTTTTCCCATTATTTTGTCTTCTATTTTTATATCTATTATAGTGAACTTGGAAATCAATTTTTTGTAGACAGCTCATAGACGAGTCATGTTCTTATAGTCAATCTTTTGGTACATTTACATTAATCAATTACTAATAATGAGAGGAAGACTGGGATAGCTACTTGCTTAAGTATTTGCAGTTTGGGAAACCCCCAGCAGTGCACTATGAATCAGCACTGACTTGCTGGTAGTGAGTTTTGCAGAATTATTAATACATTAGGATTTGAGTCTGTCATTTTGTATTTTTGTTTTCTGTTTGTTGTCAATTTTTCATTCATCTATTTTCATTTTTTGCTTCTTTTGTGCTATTTGAACATGTTCAATAATTGTATTTTTATTTATTGTAGCATTTTGAAGCAAAATCTATTTGTGTAACTTATGTAGTTGTTCTAGTTATTACAGTGTATTTACATAACTTACCACAATTTACTAGTTTCATAATTTTAATAGTTCCAGGAAATATTATCTCCCTTAATAGCTCTTCAACCTCTTTCATTACATTGTAATTATTTTAAATGTTTTTTCTACATACACTTATAAACACATCAGTCAGTGGGAAACTTTTTGTGTTAGCCATCAAATATAACTTAGGAAACAAAAGAGGATAAGGAAAGTCACATGACTCGTATTTTTTTCTTGTTAGTGTTGTTAGGTGATGTAGGAGTTGGCTCCAACTCATAATGACCTTATGGAATGAAATATTACCAAGTCTGGTACCGTTCTATCAATTGTTGCTATATTTGATCCCATGATGGTAGCCATTGTATGAACCCAGCTGAGGAGTCATCTTTATCTCTTTCACAATCCCGTGCTTTACCAGCCACAATACCTGTCTTTCTCTTGCAGTTGCCCTGTCCTAATGGCTATGTCTAAAATAAATGTTCTATGAAGCATCCTCATTGTACTTCCTCCAGGAAAGCAGCAAGGAGATGAGCCAGTCAAGGTAGAGTGTAGTAGCCCTGAAATGTGCAACTTTCCTTTGGTTCTCAAATGCTTCCTCCCACCCACTATCATGATCCCAATTCCACCAGACAGATTCAGCTAGACCAGGGGATGTATACTGGAGTCAGAAACATGGGAAATTTAGGACAGATGATCCCTCAGGACTAGTGGGGAGAGTGGTGGTGCTGGGAGGGTGGAAGGATGGTGCAGTGGAAGGGGGGAACTAATTTTAGGTATCTGCATGTGACCTCCTGTCTGGGGTGCAGGCAGAGGGGGTGCGGTGACTCATTGGACAGTATGTGATATGAAAAGGTAATAGCAATTTGTGGATTAGAGGGGAAATATGGGGAGCTGGAATTAAAAAAAATCAGAACTAGAGGAAAGGGGGAAGAGGAGCTTATGCGGGAGCTCAAGTAGAAAATGTTTGGAAATGAATGTGGCAACATGTGTGCAAGTGTGCTTAATACAAATGGTGTATTGAATGTTATAAGAGTTGTAAGAGTCCCCAATAAAATCTATATTAAAAATTATTAAAAGTTTCATGAGTTGGGTTAGGTTCACCTTAGCTGTTGAAGTAAGACAGCTGTCTTGTCAATAAAATACATTATTTGATTTCTTGACTGCCGCTTTCATGTCATTAATTGTTGCTCCATGAAAAATGAAATTATGACTTCAATTTCATCACTCATGTCATTTTTATTGTGCTCCTTGTAAAGCTGCTTGTTTTCTCTAAGTTCAGGGATAACGCATTCTGAGTCATAGCTGTAGGTTTTTACCTTCAACATTTAGAGCTTCCAGTCCTTTCCACATTCGACAAGCAAGCTTGTGCTGTCTGCACGATGTATGTTGTTCACTTATCTTCCTCCTAGCCATATGTCTTAAACTATGTGTTCAATTTGCAAGTTGAATAAGTTCAGTGAAAAGAGAAACTCCTGTTGTTAGCTTTCCCCATTTTAAACCATGCAGTAGCTCTGTCTTTTATTTGAAGAGTCCCTCTTGAGCCATGTACAAGTTCTACATAAGAATAATGCAGTGTTCCAGAATCTCCTCACTTCACAGACTTAGTCTCTGTTTATTATGGTTACCATAGGTGAATGCCTTCTTGCAATTGATAAACCACTAATAAACATTGTCCTGGTATTCTTAGCTGTTACATGGATTCACCTGGCAGTATGACCTTAATTTCATATTCTCTTTCATGTATGGCTTGAACTTCTGGCAGGACCCAGCCGATGCTCTACTGTAGTTGCTTTTGAACTATCTTCAGCAAAATTTTGCTAGCATGTACTATTGATGATACTGTTAGATATTTTTGAATCTTGTGTGATTGCCTGTTTTGGGAATGTACAGAGATATTAATCTCTGCCAGTCATTCAATCAGGTAGCAATATTCCAAATTCTTTCACATAGACAAGGATTTCTGGCAGCATTGTACTATCTAATACTCAAAAGCTCTTTCACTTAGTTTTCTTTTGTTTGTACAGCTTTCTCTTGCTGTTGATTTAGAGTAGATTACCGGTGATGAATTAACCTTAGTTTATCTTCAGCTGAGCAGGCCATGATTGCTCCTTCATTCTTGAAGGATATTTTACTGGGTATAGGATTCTGGGTACTCAGGTCTTGACTTTCAGCACTTGAAAATTGTGGCTCGTATCTTCTGACCTCTGTGAGTTTTGTTGAGAATGCTTTTACAATCTTAACTGGTTTTCTCCTATAAATATATCTGCCTGATTTTTTTTAATTAAGCTAGTCTATGTCCTTTATTTTCAGAAGTTTAATTATAATTTGTCTTGACATGAATGTCTTTGGGTTATACTGCTTTGAGTTTGTTCAGCTGTATGATTTGCATGTCTCATACAGAACTTGGGAAATTTTCATTCATTTTTTGAAAGTATTTTTATGTTCTTCCCAGAATTCCATTGACATGAATATGAGATGGTTTTTGGCCCTGATCATAGTCCCCCCTTCATGAAGAGATCACAGAAGATGAGGGTGCTGCAGCAAAGTTAGGTGAAGAAAACAGATGGTGCTCTACTATCAATTGGAAAAGCTTCTGGGGACCTTTAAGACCTGTATTCAAGCAAATGTATTCTAAGTGCTTCAACATCTAAGTTCACAGCAAAGAAGCACACTGGCTGGTGTGATCCAAAAATAACAATAACAAAATCTAAATATGATGTGGGAAAATTATCAGAGCTTAAATTTTGAACACCCAAGGATTGAGGCAGTCTCAATGCTATCTGCAGAGTATTGAGTCCAAGTAAGCCTGTGGCAGATGCCTTCTAGGGACAGGTGAGGGGCTCGAACAGCTTTAGTACCAGACAGAAATTGTTGCAAACCTAATCATGATGGATCAAACATGGTGTAGAGTATTTTGGTCAGTTGACCTCCACCTTGACCCACCATCAATTTTCTGTAGGCTCAAATATTTACTTGTACCATGATAGAAATTTCTTCTCCAGATTTAAAAATAGGTGTTCTTTTTTTCCTTACTCTTTATTTTTATCTTTATATTATTATTTTCTTCTCATTATTTTGTTTTGTTTTTATTTTTTATTATTTCTGTTGGGGTTCACAGATGGACTTCCGAGATTGTGAAACACAGATGGCATAGATGCACACAGGAAATAAGTGGTGCAATAGTTTATCATGGATGGTGGGGTGGTGGGAAGAAGATGAGGGGTTATGAGAGCAAATAATGCAGGAAGAGGAAGGGGTCACTAAAGCATATTATGGTGATGTATATGCACAACTACTTTTAAAAGTGATTTAAATATGGAAGTGTATGTGATAGGTGATGGTGACCATGAGTCAAGGAGGAAGAATTCTTGCAAAGGAGTCATTGAATTTATGTGGAATAATTTGGAAAAGGATGTCAATAATGGTTGTACAACATGAAAAGTGCAATCAATGGCACTGAATTATACATGTAGAAGCTGTTGAATTTGATAATATTTTTGCATACTTTTCACAATGTAGTTGCATGGATAAAAAAAGCACAAAAATATGAGATGTTTAGTTATTATTATCATAGGTTCCAGACGCTCTTGGTTTTTTCCTCCCCATCTTGTGTTTTGTTCATATTGAATAATTTCTAATAATCTACTTTCCAGCTCAGTGATTTTTTATCCTCTATTTCCACCAATTAGCTATTGAATGCATCTACTTAAGATTTATATTTCTGTAGTTCATTTCTGAATATTTCTTTGTCTATTTTGTTGTTCAGTTCCAAAATTCCCCATTAGCTCTATTTCTTTATTGAGAAATGCTTTTTTTGCCAAGGCTTTGTATTTTTTAATTTCATTCAATCATAATTTCTCATTGCAGCATTTTTATCATAGCTGATTTAAAATAATTGTCTGATAATTCTAATTTCTCTGCCAACTTGATGTTGATATCTGTTGATTGTATATTCAGTTTGAAAGCATTCCTGTTTTCAGTGTGAAAAATGATTTTTGCTTGAAGCCTTGGCAACTTGGTATTATGAGATTTTTTATTTTTCTCACACCACTCTGGCAGAGAGAGGGAGATCACCACCTTATTATGTAACATGTGGAAGCAGAAGTCTGGGTCTCCACCTTCCTTCTGCTGATCTCTGAGGTGGTGGTCTGGGGGGGTGCGGGATGAACTTCTCATTACTAGGTAAGGTAGGCGTTTCAGTTCCATAGAAACCATAGTACAGAGGCTCATTAATGGTCAGTGGAAACATGTCTTAACTCCTAATTTGACCTTTCTGACACTATCTTAATGAGAATGCACTAGAGATATTGGGAAGCCTTATTCAAGTCTCATAAATTATTTTATGTGAACTTGATTGAAGTAGTGCAGTTGTTGATGAAAAAATTTCTATATTTAGGTTTCCCCTTTCTTTATCTTTGAAGTAAAGAGAGAAACTTTTCTTAGATCATTTTATTGGGGGTTCATACAGCTTTTATCACAACCCATTCATCCATTCATTGTGTTAAGGACATTTGTACATTTGTTGCCATCATCATTAAAAAAAAATTCTTTCTACTTTAGCCATTGTTATCAGCTTCTCATTTTTTCCCTCCCCTCACCCTTCCTCCCTAATGAATCTTTGATAATTTACAAATTATCATTATTTTTTTCAAGCCTTAACACTGACCAATGTTACCCTTCACCTACTTTTCTGTTGTCTGTCCCCCTGGGAGGGAGTTTTATGCAGATCATTGTCATAAATTTCTTTTCTCTCCCCTCACCTTCCCCTTTCCTCCTGGTTTCACTACTCTTATTATTTGTCCTGAGGGGTTTAATCTGTCCTGGATTCCCTGTGGTTTTACCTAAGAGAGCAAATTTTTATTGGAATTACTTTGTCTGGGTGATTCATGGTTCCTGTCTTCTTCCATTCCCAGTCTAGCATATCCAAGGTTAAAGGAAGACCAGAAAACTCACCACCATATATTTTCTTCAGTTTTGAGATCCCTAGTCAGTCTCCCTTCATCTCCTCTTTTGGTGTTTATTTTATATATGTTCATTTTATATATAATGTCCATGAATATTAGTGGTACTTAGAAAGAGGAATAGGGGCAGCTACATTCACTAAGTTTTTCTAGAAGCACACATTGCCAAGTTTTCGGGTTTGCTTTGCATTTGTCTAAGAGCCAGCATACATACAATTTATCAGTCTATTACATTGTTCATTTGCAGTATTATTTTGAGAAGTATTCATATTGATGTATTGACAATATGAAGATCAATTTGACTTTTGATAGTTTTTGTTCCTGTAATAGGTATTCAAACACTTACTGGAAATCCTTAAAAGTCTAGAACTTCAATGATTCACAAGAAGTATATCTAAGGTAAGGAGTCCTGGTGGGCCAATAATCACGTGCTGCTAACTGAAAGGTAGCTGGTTCAAATACACCAGCAGATCTTAGAAAGAAAAGCCCTGGCACACTGCTATGGCAATGATGACAGCCTCAGAGACCCCACAGAGTACTGTACTTTGTCCTAGAGGAGCATTACCAATTGGAATAGACTCAGTGACACACAGCATCAAAAACACACCTAAATGGTCCATGATCTGTTTTGTCACTGAGGATACATTTTAGTGGTCTTAACAATAAGTGGAAAGAGATCTAAATTGGAGTAAGAAAGAGGGAAGGTTGCTAAGTTTGGTAAACAATAGCACAACGACCAGGAACATTACCAAGCGTACTATCATTGGGTTAGATTAGTCCCTGCAATATGTCAAATATCATGCCACGTAGTTCTCAGATAATTTATGTGAGGTGATAGTGTCTGTATTTTATAGATAAAGAAATTAGGTCACAGAAAATACTTTCTCGAAGCCACTGTGTGGTCTTTATGTAAAAAAAAAAAGATGCTTTTTAATTGATTAAAAAAAAGAATTGTGTCACTGGACTGGAAACCAAAAGGATCATTCATTCAACACCTCATTCAATAATATCATCAAACTCTAGGATCTTTCCACATTTCGACTCTGCTAACTTCCCTCAGGCATGTAAGATAATTGCAGTAGCTTCAGACCACATATGCAGAAGAAGGAGGCCATGGGCTTTGTGTAGGTTTTCTAGCTGAACAAGAAAAAAACATTTACTATATACCACCAAATGAACAAATATTCTCCCACCAGAACTGTGTTATATTTCCAGGACTGGCAACATAATGTGATGCTGATTGCAAACTGAAAACATGATGTCATATTCAATAATTGAGGATTTCAAGGCAATTAGAGCAAAGCATTAAATGAAAGAGTTGGTCCTTCTTAACAGGTCCCTAGGCAACTAACGTTTGCCAATAAAGTGGGTATGGGCCATGCCTGTGGCTAAATTAATTTCAGGCAAAGGAGACTGGATAGGGCTGTTTTCACTGGCATACCTCAATTAGAATTCATTCCAGAAATTTGGGAATAGGTGACCCTTCTCTAACTTTAAAGGAAGGAGGTAAATGCCAATATAAAGTGGAGACTCTGACAGCCAGGAAGACTGAGAAGGGCTATTGGGGAAGGACAAAATTAGGGTCATGTCAGTTCTTTTGCGTCCTTTTCTCTGACTGAAATAATCTCTTGTTAGTTTCAAATTTCACATACTTCACACTTTCAAGCTTTCTCACGAATTCAAATACCAACTGAAAGTTTGGGGCTTACCAGGTCATCCTCATGCAGACATTCATATTTAGGGGTTCCTATTATCTTCAGTATATCAAAGTTGGAGGGTCTGAGCCACTGGCTATAAAATTAGGGGTTGCCACTACCCACCCATGACACCTCTCACAAGTTTCTAAGTCCCCAACACATGTGTATTTCAGATATGTTGGCTACAAATTTGGGGGCTTTCTAACTGCCTTTGCCTGGAATTTAGCACTTCTAGGCAAATAGTCACATCCATGGAAAGTTATCTCCATTATTCTAATGCATTATGTTATCTTAAGCTCCTAATTTTTAAGAGAATAACCTACATACTATTTCAGATCACCTTCCTTGTTGAAAAATAGAGAAGCAAGTTAATCTCTAGAAGGGGACCCTGATGCAGGGAATGATGGTGCTTATTTGAAGAGCCACTAAGGATTCAGTGAAATATAGGGAAGTATTTGTCATAGTTCCCAGGACATGCCAGAACCCATTCTTAGTGAGATGAGGACTATTATTCCTTGTGTTCTCACCCCACTTTGTAATAAATTCTTTGGGGGACTCCCATGTTCCTCACTTATAAATTGAAATTAGAATACAAATTTCTATAATACTTTCCACCTTTAATTTCTAAAATGTGATTCAAGTTTATTTCTAGATAGATAGACTAATATGGTGTTAAAATATTAACCGGTTTAACTAAAATAACTGCTGTGCTGGCAGGTAAATTGAGATTGAATGACAAATTTAAAACCAGACTCAATTATAAATGAATATATGGAGACACAGGTAGATATTTTGAGAGTGTCAGATTCAGGTAGGGAATAATGGAAGTAATTTGAGAAATGTTAAGTTAATAACACGAGGCACCCTTAGTTTTTCTCTAAGTAGTCAAAGATTTCTACTCGCTGGTAGGTGGAATTAAGTTATTTATGAATGTATTTCTATCTGACGGAGGACTTCAGCGCTAATTTTCCATCGCTGTGTAAAGTATTAGTGTGAATGTAGTGGCTTAAAACAACACACACTGATAGATTTATGTGGGTTGGACTGTAGGTACAGCTTAATTGGTGTCTACAAAGAAAATAGTCAAGATGTCAATCAGACTATGTTCTCCTCTAGAGGTCTGACTAAGGTAGAATCCACTCCAATCTCTCTTAAATTGTTGATTGCTGCATGGAGCAAGATGAGGCTTTGTATTCCTGGAAACAGTTACAGTCTCAGATACCTGTGGGACCAGTTCTTCAGTGCTCTGTAGGATCTATATTGACTCAATAGCAGTGAGTGTGCAAGTCTGAAATATACCCTCACTTTTGAGTGAACTATGTTTCCTAGTGACTAGCAGTAATTTCTGGAAGCATTTCATGTGAACTTTCCCAACACGGTCACTGGTTTCCCTAAACTAAGAAAGATATTCCATAACTCAGCATGATCATCAAAGTGACCTTGCACAGGTCCTACCCATACTCAAGGGAAGGTGATTACTCAAGTCCTGAGGAAGTAGGTAAAGAAGCATCCTTTTAAGAGATGCCAGTCACAATCTTCAAAAAATTACACAATTACAAATATAGAATGTGGCCTTCTTTGCTCTTCTGTTGTCTTTATTTGTGATCCTAAAGAAGTCTCTTCATCTCTTTCCAAAAGTTTCTAATTAATCCCCCAAAGTCTTCAGGATAGATGACCATTTTCAGGTTAAACCATTTGACCTAAAGGGAGATATGTCCTGACAATTAAAAAAAAATAAGGGCAAGTCTAAACTGTTGAAAATACCTTTAGTTAGACAATACCTCATTTCACTCCATTAGAATGTATGTCTTATCTCAGTTTCTGTTTCTGGGGAAACATCCATTAAAAACAAGCATTTCTCCCCTTGACTGTATGCAAAAATCTATTCCCTTTGGAATGAAAGGAAGGAAGGTTAAAGTAAGGGACTAGATTGATGGGTGTGACATTGGGTGAAATGGGGATTATTGTCTAAAAGAGGTAGAAGAGAAATCAAGGAGTGGCTGGAGGGCAAACTATTAGTGTTGGGTTGTTGGTTAGTAGTTTTCACAGTTGAATACAACATTGGAGAACTCAAATATAAACCCTCATCAATTTACAAATTAAAAGTTGTTTTAAAAAAATCTTCCCTGGACCTCAACACAAATGCTTGAAGATGTGTTAAATTCCTACCTATGAAGTATTCATATACAAAGACTAATCGAGGAAATGAAAAGTTGGCTAAGTGCCACCCAAGGTGAAGTTGCATATGGAAACCCTAGAAAAGAAAGGACAAAGTTACTAGTTTCCAATTTTGATTTCCATGTTTTAAAACAAAAAATTAAAACACATTATTTTTTCTTTTGCATCATTGACAGTATTGAAGTAGATTGGAGTGTACACTTTCTTCTGTCTCAAACTCTCCTACCCTTCCTCTAATTGCCTCAACAATGGAGGATCCGTATGTTCAAGCAAACAGTCAAGGGAGAAGATTAATGGGTTGGCCTTTAACCTCCTAAGTCTTTGTTCCAGGACTCCAAGGAGAAGCATTTTGTGCCAATGAAACCCCAAAAGTGTCTCTGATAATTTGGTATTAAAGATAGCTCTGTCAAATGTCTTTTGATGCATAATGAGCATTGTCCTTCCCTTGACCCCTACTTTCTTACTGTCTGCATTCCTTTCTGAACCCTATCATTTCTCATGTGTAGTTCTATAGAGCTGTTTTTCTTCTTTCCAAAAATTGAACGTTATAATTTATTAAACACCTATTATAGCAAAAATGTGTTCAACTCTTTTAGTTGTCTAGTATTTTTTGTATATTTACTGTATGCAAGGCAATCTCACATTATGTCATCAAGTTTTTGTTCTATCACTAAGAAGTACACAATTTTTTTTGTTTTTTTGGGGGGGGCATCACTGCCCTCTGGTGGTCATGGGAGCTACCCAGTGTTGCTCGTGAGAGCCACCACTGGATTTGAACTGCCAAGCCCGCGGGCCACAGTCCCGCACTCAACCACTTACGCCACCAGGTTTCAGACCAGAAATGCATATTTTTAAAAGCAGGTTAATCTCTTTGTTTCTGACAAGTGATTGTCAGTATAGAGGATGGAAGTTGAGTTTATTAGATGCTTGATTAGCTGAGATCAATAGCGCTTGAACCTGTTCTATGTTTGTATGCTTTTGCGACAACAACTTGAGGGATAATGGTTCAAATTCAAATGCTGGTATGATATGGGACCCATCTTTTTGATTTACCGTATTTCTTGACTTTGTATATTTATATGTAAATATATGTATTCTTAGGAGGGAAATCCTCTATTTCCCATACCTAATTTTGGAGGAGGAAAGACGTCAATATGTATCAAGAGCATAGACTTACACCAGATAATAGTGTAACAAGTTTATCATGGTAGCTAGTCCAAAGATGACCTCTCTCAGTGTGTGTATGCTGCTGCTCACATCAAGAAGTAGAGCTAATTTTCTCTCATCACAAATCTATGGCTCTTTTCATGAGGACTTCTAACCAGTTTATTCCAATTTGACACCATGCTGAGAATTTGCATCTCCACCCCAGATATATGATATCAAAATCTATGTTTTAAGAAGCCCCCAAGGAGCTCACTGGAAGGATCTGCTTGGAAGCCCTAATATTGATCAATGCAATGTGGTTAAACTTACATTCTAGAACTTCCAGCTTCAGACTTTCTTTAGTAGAACTGCTTCCTTCTTGGGGTATTTATTTGGAATTTATCTGCCATATTGTGAGGAAGTCAAGGGAGCAATGTGGAAAGGTTCACATGGAGGAGAGTCAAAAAACTCTGTACTAATAGTGACCCCTGAGCTCCCAGTTGGAATAAGCATCAATTTCCAGCAATGTGACGATGGTCATTTTGCACATTCCTGTCAAACTAAAACTGTAGCCAACACCACTGTCCATGCAACCCACAGAGTGAAAGTAATAAACTGTTCCTGTTGCAAGACACTGAATGTTGAGGTGACTTGTTATGCTGTTATAGATAAACAGAACACTTTGGTTACCTCATCTGAGGCTATTTTATGAGGTCCATTTCTTAGGAATGCCTTTCTTTCTCTTTGGAATTTTGCATTCCCATAGAGTTTGTGCTGAAGAAGCAGTAGGGATAGTAAAAGACTCCTTCCTGTGTGGAAAGTAGTTGAGCCATCCTCCACATTTTCCCTTTCGATGGAATTTCAAAGAAAGGAAATGGGTAGCTAGCATCTGGTTCTCTGTGACAGAGTTATACAAAGAAGGGTCTTCTTTCGCCTTGGTCTCAATGTCTTCTCTTTTTCCCCAGCAACGAAAGGGGTTCAATGTAAAGATCAGCTCTAGGCATGGATCCAAAAGAAGGTCTTCAAGGGAGACGACTTTGCAAATAGTTGTCCAATGTCCCTTCAATGGTAAAGGCTTTCAGAAATGCCTATTTGGGAGGCCTTCTGAAGCTGTACTGGAGCCACCAGAAAAGAGCCTATGTCGACCATGTCGCATGCCATCGGAAGACAGGATGCATGCCTCATATTTGTCTGCATCTTTTAGAATTTCAGGGGCTACGATGCACCATAAGGACAGCTACATCTCATTTGATTTCAACCTGATTATGCCATCATTTTATTAATTTGTAGGGTCTAGATTACATTTTAATGGTCTGGTTTGCATTCTCCCTCCCCCCCTCTATTTTTCTGGTTGATAAAATTTTAAAAGGACATCTGTTGTACTAAAGATGACTTTTTACTTAGGATGCAAAGTCATTGGAATGTGTGGAAGCAATTTCTCTTCAGTAATAACCTCCCCTATCTTATCACACCAGACTTTGGCCCTGGAAGGACTCTTTTAATTCAATTGCTGTTCAACTTTGCTGTTTGTTGACTGGCTGAATGAATAGCTCCCTCTTACATCTCATTCTGGTTTCTCATGCATTTGTCTTCAGCTATGAGGAATGAGACTAGAATCAGACCAAAGGTCTGACCAAGGACTAATTGAGAAATTCTGTAGCTGTTTTATAAGATTTCTAAAAGTAATCTCTTTCTTTTAGTTATAGAGGAAGGGAGACGCTGTGTCCCAAGATATAACTTTTGTTACTACCACTGAGAAAGGTTTAATGAATGTCTTCTGTGTATAAACGTTTGTAATATGTCCATGGAAGTGGTTTTCATCTCAGGATCATTTTGTTCCCACCAGGGGGCATCTGGCAATGTCTGCAGACAATATTTGTCACAACTTGAAAGGGTGTTGCTATTCCTTACTTGATAGAGGTCAGGCTTATTCTACAACAAAGAAATATCCAGCCCACAATACCAATTGGACCCAGGTTGAAAGACCTGAACTGTGGGTATAAAAACATATTAAATTCAGTGCCAAACTCCATGCAGGGGAAGCAGGGCAAAGGGAAACCAGGAGGAGATATGGATGGAATAAGACACGAAACAGAGAGAAGTCTGCCAAGTCATGGGTTCATTACCAACAAAGAATGTGCTATGCATATAAGGTTTATAGAAACATGTTGCTGTTGTTAGTTGATGTTGAGATGATCCCTGACTCATGATAACCCCATGAACGAGAAGCTGAATGTGGCTGGTCCTTTGTTGTATTCATGATAGGTTGTGTGTTGATAGAACTACGGTGATTCTAAGGTTTTCATTGACTGATTCAGAGAGAAAAACCAGTCTATACTAGGGAAGGTGAATGACTTACAATGGAGAAACAGGCATAAAGAGGAAATGGGATCCAAAGGGTTCCTCTGGGTTGGGCCTGGTTCCTCTTCTTTCTTTACCCTCTCTTCTTAGAGTGAGAGCTCATACAGAACCATTTTTCAATAACATCTTTAACTGACAACACTCAAATTTCCATGTCAAGCCCAGTCCTTTCTTCTGCTATCTAATTGAGACTCACACACACACATGGATGATTTCACATTTCTGCACATCTCAGAGATTTCAAACTTAATACATTTCAAATGTATCATGATTTTCCTCCCTTGTTCTCGAAGTCCAAGCAGTCCTCCCTCCAGTACATTTACACCATTCTGCTAATTATTTGGGGGCAAAAATATAATTTTTCTCTGTTCCCCCTAACATCCATATCAAATCTACCTTTTTCACACTCATGATCCAACTCACTAGTGTCGACTACATCTTTGGTAAATTATAAGGCCAATGAGGAGACCCACAATGCGATGGGTTGGCAATGCAGTTGTCATAAGGGATCCAAATAATTGTGAGGCTGGCAAGGAATCAGGCAATGTTTTACTCTGTTTCAGATAGGTTGCTATGGGTGGGAGTTACATCAGTGACAACAAGGAACAACAACATATCTGATCTAGGGTAAAATCCATGGGTTTGCTTTCTAAACAGGTCTCCAGGATTCCATGTTTGCTTTATCTTCTGACCACAGCAGGATGTATAGGCCTCACCACCTTTTCATTCTTCTCTTGCCTCCACCCAATCTCCATTTAACACTGGCACATATATGGGCCCCTGCTGTTTCTTAATATAAAACGTTCAGGGTCACCCATGACTTTTACAATAAGATTCAAACACTTCCCTCTGCCTTCAAAGCCTCTTGTGCTCCAGTTGATCTTTACTCTGCATTATTATGGCTCCCTCCCCACCTGGTGCTCCAGGGTGACGAGTGCATCCAAACAATTCTTCTCCTTCACATCTCAAGTTCTCGTCCTTGAAAGACCTTTGCATTAGCTACTCCTTCCCTCTCAGAAAATATATTTTCCCCTGACTTTCACCAGGTGATTTTCTTCCTGTCATTTTGGTAACAGTTTCATTGTCATCACCTGAAGAGAAGAATCGTGAGGTATTCACCATCCACCTTCTACCTTGTTTTGATCCTCTGTTTGGGATATACCACTACATGATGCACTTCTTGTTTATTTATTTATTATTGCTTTTGTTCAAAAGCACTAGATGAGATCCATAAAACTTGAAGGTTTCCTTCTTATTAATTAGTGGTGTATCTTGTACCTAGAAGACTGCTCTCGCTTATTAGTTCGCTACTGTTTGTTACCAGTGTCAGCTCCAAGTTCAAGTAACCTCATGAGTAACAGAAGAGAAGATTGCTTGGTCCCACACCATCTTTGTTACCTTTGATATATGTGAATTATTTTCTCTTTCAACTGTTATGTCAAGCCTTCACATTGAAGTTTTCCCTTGTTTCTAATGAACCTCTGTTTTACAAAGCATGTCATTTTCTAGTACTTAGTCTTTGCTTTCAAGGTGTCCACAGTAAGGAAAATGAAAGATTGCTGCCTTTGTTTCCAAGCAGTCCCTGCTTGTCTCAGATTTATAGATCTAGGCTAGTTGGTTTGTTTCCTTGGAAAGGGCTCCACCAAAAAGAACCTGGTTGGGTGAATGGACAACGAGATTCTGAGGCATTTGATCGCATCTTAGAGAGAGAGGGTAGGAGGCTTGTGATGTGAGATGCAGACATCTAGAAAGAAGATCAGTCTCATCTGGGTGAGAGAATTCTTGGCCCATGATAATGGCTTAACCTTTGGAAGAAAGGGAACATGGTTGGTCGTGTGCCATCAAACCCACTTCTTTCCCTCTACAAATATTTACTCTCTGAAACAACAACCCCCCTATCCCCCGGCCCTGTCCAATGTCCCCCCAGTCTAATGGGAGCCAGGGAAAGCCTGCACACCAGCTCAGGGCCTAATGGAGACATTGCAGTGCTATTAGCACAGATGGCTGTCATATGTATGCAAATGAGGAACAAATTGAATTTGGTGGCCCCTCTCACCAGCTGTCCTATCAGGGAAGACTCCCATAGCAGCAACAGTACTGCTGCTACACTGATAATCTGTCACCACAGATTAATTACAATGAGCACATTAATCACCATTTGTTTCTTGTACAAAGAAAAATATCTTGTTTTTCAAGTACGTCCTGTTAAAGAAGGTGTCCAGCCTTGTAGAAACAAGGCCCAACAAGGGCATGAGGCTTCATTAGTTAGGAACAAGAGACAAATGAAGGATGAAAAGCCTCAGGCTGCATGCCTCCTTCATAGCTTGCTGCCAGTCAGGCTTCAAGAAGACTTGGTGAGGCCTGACCAGGAAAGACTGCTAGCCAGCTCTCTCCTTTTCTGGCACACAAACTCATTATTTAGGGAATCAGGCTGGATTCCAAAGAGTTAATTCTGCCTAGAAGACCCCCAAGGACTCAAGAGCTGTCTGAACAGATATTTAAATGAATTGTTATTATGAGTATTATCTTCCAGAAAGTGCAATGGGAGGAGTACTTGATAACAACAGAAGAGATGAGGTTTTCGCTCTCACCATGGACCATGCTCCTTTTCTGAAATTGGTTCTGACCAATCATTTTCCTTTTTTTTTTTTTAAGGGTGGGACTCATTTAACCATGAGTAAAGGGGTTATTACCCATTGCATAATAAACGCAATGACCTCTTATCACAAAACACATGTAAAGCATGATATTTTTATTTTGTTTTGTTTCCAGTTACAGTCGCTTCATTGGTTCGCTGAAAACTTTCTGTGTGCTCATGTTATGGAGATTTCGACAGAATGATTTCTAGCCCCAGCCTCTCTCACTGGCCACTTTGAATGTGGGTTCTCATGGCCCACTTCTATGCATATTGATTATTAGTCTGAGTTTTGTTCATTCCATTGTTCATCCACTTCCTGGGTGGTAAGCTTAATGTTGGGTATGTAAAGGTGAGTAAAAGATATATCCTCCTGATCTTCTCAAAACTTATTCTTTGGTAGGGGAGACAGACATTAATGAAATAAAGATAAAAAGTATAAAATTTCAGTTGAGAGTAAGGCCTATAGTGAATAATTTTATGACTATGAGAACATATGATAGGGGAATGCAATCTTATCTGGGATAGGTGTGGCTCTTGAAGAGATGACAATTATGCCAAGTCTTGAAGAATGGGTAGGAGTTCACCTGGCAAAGGAGGACATCAGCAGGGTTTGCCTGTAAAGGAAATACAGATATTTTTGAAAACTTTTGAGGATAGGAGCGCATGGCTTTCTCAGGAACCTAAAACAATGGTAGTACAAATGGTTTAGAGTGACTCAGGTGATAGTGTGGCAAAACGGATGATCAGAGTGGGTATTCCTATGAGTGAGGAGGTCTGTATTCTGAGATCAATGGAAGATCACTGCAGGACTTTCTATAATAAAGAGAGCTGATCAAATTTGCATTTGGAGAAGATCACTTATTTTTGACATTAGAAGAGTATTGAATCTTGCAACCCTTGTATTAAGAGTTTCAGCCTAAGCAACAACTGCTGTGTGTTTCTATACTGAACAAGTATAAACGATTCTCAAGAAACAGCACATGGTGTCTTTCTGTAGAGTAGCTTTCAGTGAGTCAACTCAGACTCTTAGTGACCATACATACCTGTGCAGTAAAGAACTACCTGGTCCTGCATCATCCTCATAATCACCACTATGTGAGTGCATCCTGTGGTCATTGTGTCAACCCATCTCACTTCACAAAACATGATGTGTCTCTCCCAGCAGGATCTTTCTTGATGACATGTCCAAAGGAATCGAGTCAGATAGGATGCCCTCTTGCTACTCACCAGGCTTTCACAGCTTGTTTTCACAGACAGATCACTGAGTTGTCTTACTCTGCCTTAGTCTGAAAGTTTCATTGAAATACGTCCATCTTGGGTGATCCTGCTGGCTTTTGAAATACTGATGGCCTGGCACTCAGCATCTGAGTAACCCATAAACCTCCACAGTGAGAGACAGTGACACATAGTCAGTGCCCCTGGGGAAAAGACTCTGTGTCATGCCAGAAACAGAAAATGGTTTTGAGAAAAGAATCAGGAACTTTTGAACCAAATTTGGCCCAATGTCTGCTTTCCGAGGTTGTAGAACCGGGTTTGAGAATCAAGAATTTCACACACAAATGTAACAAAATTGAACAGGATGGTGAAGATACTAAGGTATGTGTGTTTCCGGGCACAACTAGAAAAGGGAGAGAACTCATCATTATAAACATATTTGTTAGCATAAGAAATTTAAAGAAATTGGCATTTATATTACTGTCTAAAGTAGAATTTGACTGCCCAAAAGAGCAATGGAGATATTATAGGAGGGAAGGTAAATTAATAATAAAGGATAATTTTACAGAAATCTTATCCTTTAAAATATGTACTGAAAGAACATTGCTTGGGACCTTAAAGGTTTTTATCTTCATACAGCAGCTGTCTAAGTGAGGTGTCAACTGAATGCATATGGAAGCAACACATTCGCCCATATGATCCATGGATTGTAAACAATATAAGAAATACTTCAGAATCCAAATGTGGAGGGAAGGGTCTCAAGGCTTAAATTGTGAGCACCTGGTTTTCAAGAGGGTACAGATGACAGAGGAAGCCCAGAATTCATTAGCAGGATCCGCTCATAGAGTAAACTTCTGATGATTTCCCTTTGACCACATACGAGGCACTTGAAGTGCTTAGTTATCAGACAGAGAGTGCTGTAGAGATGATCCTAGTAGATACAGCTGGGTGAAATTGTAACACCTGTTTTGATCCCCCTTTCAACCCATTTGAAAGTTCTATCCATTTAATTAAAAAAAAAGACTGGAGGAAAATACACATGGATTAAGTTTGAGGTGAATACCCTCTGTACACAGTCTAAGAATGTTTATAGCCATGCTATCATGCAGAGTACCTTGGAAAATGGATCATGGCAGATATAGCTAGTTTAAAATCTAGTTGGGGGGGCTTGGAGATCTAAAAACAAGAAGTACAAGAAAGAAGAAAATGTTCTAAAATTGACTGTAGTGATGATTGTGCAACTTTTTTTTATGACTAAACTATTGAATTGAATAATATTTGGATTATGTTCCAATAATTCTGTTTATTAAAAATATACTAAGGAAAATAAGAAAATATGTATACTGATATTTACAATAACAAGGTGGAAAATATTTCAATTTCTCCTTCCAAAGAGTACGGAGTAAATAAATAATAGTTAACATTATTAAATCATAGAGCAGAATTACTTTAAAAGGATGGTTTATTTGTACATTTATTAACCTGGTAATATATTAATGGTATATTCAATGGGGGGGAATTAAAGTAGACTACAAAATAATATTCATTTTATAGTCTCATTGATATAAATAAGTATTTATAGACATCATTAACTGAGGACCAGATTCACAACTGCCCTTGATTGGTAAGCAGTGTTTCCATTGTGGTTCAGAAGAGTTATTGCTGGTCCCATCAAAGTTGATCCCTTCGCCTCCCTCAGATGCAGGCAGAGCTTTAGAATCCATGTACTCTTGCTTATTCAGAGACGTCACTGATTTGGTTATCTTGCTCTCTTCCTTGATCATGAAATTCTTCTTTTCTACTAGGTCATTTCTATCAGTTTAGTAAAAAAGTAAACATAATAACTCCCACTTCAAAACAGCTTCTCTTCTCACATTCCACAGCAGCTCCTGCCTTTTCATACTCCTCAAGGACTTCCCTCAGACAAGAGATGGATAAAAGCAATTATTTGTCTTAATTCCCAAATCTAATTGGATACAGGAGAACTTCTCATGATACTTTATTCCCAAAAAGTTTATACCACCTGGCATATTTTATTTGTTGCAGTGCTTACCTACTCTTTCCCTCATTAAGAATGCTAAGTGCATACCCCTTTGGTTGCTTTGCAGTTCGATCATTTTAAGATCGACATTAAACTTCCTTTTAGTAGTTCATTCTCACCTTGTACTAGAATCTCAGGGATGTTTGCTAATTGTTTTCTGAGTTTATTCCATTTTCATTTCTTTTCTTTTCTTTCTTTTTTTTTTTTTTTTTTTGGCATCACTGCCTCTGGTCGTTGTGGGCGCTACCCAGTGCTGCTCCTGAGAGCCGCCGCTGGATTTGAACTGCCAAGTCCGTGGGCTGCAGTCCTGCACTCAGCCACTTACGCCACCGGGGCTCAGCCCCCATTTTGATTTCTTGTCTTTGGCAACCACTGCTTAAGCATCATCATTATTGAAGACATCTGTCCCCTAATTTGGCAACCGAATCCCTTTGTCTATGTGCTTATCTCACAGTTTCCTTACAATCCTCCCTCCCAGGCTCTTCTTCCACCTGGAATACAGGCCTTGAAATGTTACAACTACTCTTCTCATTCTTGTATCCCCAAAGACATCCTTGAAACTTACTCTTCATTAACTCTTTTCTGCTTTGCAATCATACCACTCCTCTGCCTATTTTTTATGTTGCAGGCATTGTCTTTCATGCTCAGGGGGTTGCCTGACTGCGTTTAATACTAAAATTCAACAGTTGCCATTGAATTCAATTTGATTTATGGTGATCCCATATATTATAGACTAGAATTGTTTCTTTTTATGTTCTGTCATTATCTTTTTGGAAGCAAATTACCAAATCTTTCTCTGATGCAGCTGCTCTGTGGACTCGGGCCACCACCCTGGAGATTTGCACACCCAGGCTGCCCCGAGTTCTTTGCCGTGGACCTATCTGAGGGTGCACTGTGCAGAAACAGGAAGATCCTCGGGTCCGTGACATCTTCCTCCCTGTCCGGGTGAGCAGCATGATAGAGTGACAAAACAGAAGACTTTCAGATCAGACATTGGAAACTGGAATTCTTGTCAGATTAATTTCCCTTAACTGTCTCTAACTTTGGTTTACCTATTTATAAAATGGATAAAATAAAACCTGAATGGCACATTTTGTTATTGTTCACTGTCATTGAATGGACTCCACTTCTTGAGAACTCTAACAGGCATGTTTGAGTTCAGTTGTGAAATATTTGTTAAGAAGCGTACTAAATGAAACCACACACTGACCTTCTAGACTCCAGTAGATCTGCCCCATATGACTCGCCAGGCTGTAATCTTTACGAAAGCAGACTCTTGTATTTTTCTTTTGCAGAGTAATTGGTGGGTTCAAACAACCCACCTCTGGGTGAGCAGCAGAGTGTTTAAGTCCTGAGCTGCCAGGGCTCCTTTTTCTTTTTTGTTTTTTCCAGTATGTTATTGTTAGGTTCTATTCAGTCACAATTTGAAAAACCACTTTGTGTTGGGCCAGCCTTACCAACATTCCTGTGTTTGAGTTCATTGTTTCTCGCACTGCGTCAATCCATCTCATTGAGGATCTCCCTCTGCTTTTCTGTCTCTCTTTACTGAGATTGGTGTCCTTTTCCAGGGACTGGTGTTTCCTGAGAACATGTTTAAACTAAAGGAGATAGTCTTATCCTCACTATTTCTCAGAAGCATTGTGACTGAAGATCCAAATAGACTCGTTTTGTTCTTCTGGTAGTTTATGGTACAGTTAGTAATCTTCATCAACAATATAATTCAAAGGTACATATTCTTTTTATTTATTTTTTGTGTTTCATATTCTCTGTCTTGCTTTCACCTGCATAAGGTGATTGGAACTGCCATGGCACACCTTTGTCTGGGAAGTGACTATTTTCTTTCAACACTTTCAGTAAGTATTAAATGAGAAAATGTAAAAGGCACATGGAGGAGCTTTGGTGAATGGTGTTCTTTCTTTTCTCCCCTTCTCTTTTGACCTTAGAAAGACTATGTCTTTAGACAAAGATCTTTTAAATCATTTTACTGAGGGATCATACAGCTCTTATCACAATCCATACATCCATCCATTGTGTCAGGCACATTTGTACATTTGTTGCCATAGTCTTTTTCAAAACACTTACTTTCTACTTGAGCCCTTGGTAGCAGCACCTTTTCTTCCCTCCCTCCCTCCCTGTCTTCCTCCCTCCCTCATAAACCCTTGATAATTTATAAATAATAATTATTATTTTGTCATATCTTACACTGTCCAATGTCCCCCTCCACCCATTTTTCTGTTGTCTTTCCCCCAGGGAGGAGGTTTTATGTAGAACCTTGTAATTGGCCCCCCCTTTTTACCCCACCTTCACTCCATCCTCCTATTGCTACTCTCAGCACTGGTCCTAAAGGGTCCATCTGTCTTGGATTCCCTGTGTTTCCAGTTCCTATCTGTCCCAGTGTACATCCTCTGGTCTAGATGCATTTGTAAGGTATAATTGGGATCATGATAGTGGGGGGAAGAAGCATTAAAGAACTAGAGAAAAGTTGTATGTTTCATCAGTGTGATACGGCACCCCGACTGGCTCATCTCTTCCTTGTCACTCTTCTGTAAGGAGATGTCCAACTGTCTACAGATGGACTTTGGGTCTCCAGTCCACACTCTCCCTCATTCACATTGATATGATTTTTCTGTTCTGGGTCTTTGATGCCTGATACATGATCCCATCAACACCTCATGATCACACAGGCTGGTGTGCTTCTTCCATGTGAGCTTTGTCCCTTCCCAGCTTGTCTTCAAGTCTTTAAGGCTACAGATGCTATATGTTTTTTATAAATTGGCACCATCAGCTTTCTTCACCACATTTGTTTATGTACCCATTTTGTCTCCAGCAAGCATGTCTTATGACTATTAAAGTGTCAACATTCTTTTGAGAAAGAAGGGAAGCATCTCATAAGGACACTGTAAGTCTTCTTGTATTCCTGTTCATATCTCTTCAAACTCTAGACATCGTCTCAGTGATAAGTGAGTGAATCTTGTATATGAGAAGGATGGGGGCCTTGTCTTCCACACTTAGCCTGCCTTGCTTGAGTTTCCACTGTGTAAGAAATAATCAGACTTAGAATAGAGTGTTGCACTCTTTCCAGCACTTTACACTCCATCTTCCCTAAGAAATCTTTGAGGGCTTCTTGCTTCTTGATTTACCCCTGGATGAATCTACTTCTACTTCTTCTTTTGAAAATTCATCCACAACAATAACTAATGCTTTCCAAAGGAGTCATGGTGGTGCAGTGGTTGAGTGTTCAGATACTAATAAGAAATTCAGCAGTTTGAACTCATAACCACTCTACTAGAGAGACAGTAAGCGGTCTGTTCCTTAATCTTGGAAATCCTGCAGAATTGCTCTACTCAGTCCTAAAAGTTGTTACATTAGACTCATCAGCAATGGGTTGAATGCTTATTGAGCATCCAGTAGATTACCTTCATGTACACACGACTTCCAGTCCTCACAAAATAATACGAGAGGCAGGTGTTCTTTTTAGTATAAAATCAGATAAGCAGCTGAGATGGATTGATCCATAAATGTGGGATTTTATTGTCTGTATTCTCTCCTCCCTGTTTCATACTGAACTTGTCAACCATGGTCCTCCTGCCCCTCAAAAGCACACTTCTTTGTTGTTGTTGTTAAGTAGTTCCACTTCCAAGTCACTGTCACTGCCACTACCCCACTCCTACCCCACCCCCAAGCCTCAGGCCTGTGGAAAGAATGGTGTTACAGTAATGTGTTTGTATTATTCCATCTTGCTGGAGATTCCTTAAAATGTGTGAACCTTGTATATAATGGAAAACAAGTTACAGGCTAAGGAAAATCCATCAGTAAAGTAGAACACTAGAACTTGAATGTTAAGACAGTTGTGGGGCCTGGGGCTGATAGTCAAGTTGGTCGGAGTTAAACAGAAAGCTGAGCGGAGAACGGAACTGACACCAGGAAGAAGTAGCTTCAGAAAAACAGTTTTCCTTAAATCTTGCTACAATCCTTCTATTTGATGTCTCTGTACCCCCCTCGATAGACTCTAAACTCCCTCAATACACCCATTTACATTTAAAATATAATAAAATATGGAATTTTTCCGTGAACATTTTGAAGCCTTCACCTATGTATATGTATTAGATATACATATCCTATGTAATACATCATATATACACAATGTATTATATATATCTCAAGAAGTTTTGCTACTAGGATAGCAGTTCATACATGCATGAATTTATTCTCAATAACTTTTGAAGCCTTCATCTATGTATATGTATTAGATATACATATCATATGTAATACATCATATAAACAATGTATCATATATATCTCAAGAAATTTTGCTACTAGGATAGCAGGTCATACATGCATGAATTTATTCTCAATAGCATATGCTTCAATATGTTTTCATAGAGAGTTGATGGCTACAGACAAATTCTCTTAATAAATGCCCCTGTCTAGCTTTGTTTGGGAACATTTCGTACACACATACAGATTTTGTCTGATTCTTCAAACTCAAAGAACACCTCAAAAGAATTTAGTTTCAGTTCTTCAAGGATACTCAAGCTGTCATTTCAACATGGTCTAAACTCTTTGGGGCAGGGTTAGAGACATTGAGACACTATGATCTTAAGTGTATAGACATAAATGGAAGATATATTGAGAAACAATGGCTTCAGACTTATGTTTTGGCTTAATAAATGTTTTTGTGCTTTTTTTTAGCAACACTTTGATTTATGTTTGTTTATATGATGTAGGCTGAGAGAACTACAAAAGTTTGTGGGGAAATTCTGTTACATTTCTATTCCATAAATGTTTTGGAACCCCTTTGTGGTGTGTGTGTGTGTGTGTAAAAACTTCTGCTATCAAGAGTTTGGGGGTGGCTGATTTTTCACAAACTGATCACCTGGCCTTTTTTCCAAGGCATTTCTGGGTAGATCAGAACTTCCAACTTTTACATAGGAGCCAAATGTGTTAATAATTTCCCCTCTCTAGGGACTCTCCATAAGGGCATTTAGTGAACATTACATCATTACCTTGCTCCTCTAATGCCATCATATTAATTTTCTATCTAGATGCAAGGCCACTATTGATACATTTTGCAAAACATTAGGTACTATGAACCTAAATGAACCTAAATATTAGGTACCTAATATTTATAGGTATGTCAATTTATATACAAATTTGGCTAATATAAATGAATGTTTGTGGCTCATATTATTATTTTCCAAATGTTAAATTATAAATCGTTACATACTTTATATTAGTGTGGTAGAGCAATTTCATTTAAAAAAATGATTGCCTCCCTTTATACTATTATTCTACTGTTGAAACTTCAAAATATATTTAATAACAAAATCTATATAGCCAACATCTTACTTTTGGTATTATGGTTGTCTTCATTATTTGCTATTGTTATAATACAGAAGCTTGCATATTCATTGTTTTGCAAGCTTGTGCTATGATCCTACATGTAGGATTTCTGAGTCAAAGGGCAAATGTACCTTAGATGTTTCATTATTGCAAAATGCCCTGAGGAACATTTCTCCCATCCCCCGTAATGACAATGACATTGGTGGTCTTTGCCCATTAGAGTTCATGGTATATTGGCATTTTATTTTCATCATTGTGAACTGGGTAGCTTTTCATTCTTTAGAAAACCATTTGTATTTCCTGTTCTGTAAGCTGCCTGTTGATTTTTTACTTTTTCTCTTAGGTTTTAAAATTTTCTTCTTGGTTTTGATGTATGGGAAATATATTTTAAGGAAGTAGGAATTATTCTGTCATCTTCCTTATACTTTTCAGTTATTGATTTGTTGATTTTGCTTTATTTTGTGAGTTAACAAGGTTTCAGGTTATTTAAGTTACTTATTTGCATCTTGGCTTTATTAATATGTATGTTAAGACTTTCCTGTGAGTTTTGCTTTAGTTGTGCCCCAAAAGTTCTGGTATGTAATGTTTTTCTTAATATTTTTCTAGCAGCTTGAAATGAACTCACTAGTTAACTACATTTTAAAATGCTCTTTTAAAAATTAAATAATATTTTATTAACATATCTTACTCTTTCTTATATATCCCTTCCTTTCCCATACAGTTCTGTTGCTCAATCCCATCATATGGGTCTATAAAATTATCAGTGCTATCAGTTCTCCCTCTCTCCCCCACTCCCGCACTTCCTATTCCTCAGGGAACACTTGCTCCTGGCACTGGCGATCTTAAATGTACAAAGGAACATATGAAAATCTAACATGACCAATGAGGTATATCACCATAAGGGGAAGAAATCTTGAAGAACTCGAGGATAGTTACTTGGTTCATCAGTGTCACACTGCCCCTGGATTTATCCTCCATTCCATGAGGCCTTTCTAAGAGGGATTGTCTAATTGTGTTGTTGGTGGACTTTGGGTATCCACTACATCCACTCCCCTTCATATTAATTTGGATGTATGTTTTTTATTAACTTTGGATACATCTTCCTGTCAACACCACATGATCACATAATGTGCTGTGCTTCTTCCATGTGGGCTTTGCTGCTTCCCTTTTAGATGGTCATTGTTTTACTACAAGCCTCTAAGATCTCAGACAATATAGTTTTTGACAACCAGGTGCCATCAACTTTCTTCACCACATATGCTTAAGCACTCATTTTGTCTCCAGTGATCATGTTGGGAAGGTGGGTGTCATACAGTGCCACATTATTAGAATAAAGCACTCTCATACTTGAGTTAAGATTTAAGTAGAGGCACAAAGTCATTTTGCTTCTTTGTTGCATATACATGTATATGCATAAACAAATATACATATGCGTACACAGACATATATATTGGGTTTTGTCTTTTGTTTTATCCTCTTACTCTACTATCATGTTTTAATTCCTCTCAGATACAATCTGATTGATCAAGCATGCTCAGGGGAGCTACACCCTCCTCACAGTCCATTTTGGAACTCTTGCTAGTCCCCTGTGCCTGTCATTTTTAGTTTCATGCTCTCCTCCCTTCCCATGACCCTAGCAACTGTGCGTGGGCCTGGACACTGTCTCCACAAGACATTTCTTGTATAGGTCAACACCAAAAACGAAAACCAAAATAATAATAATAATAATAAGATAAAAGACAACAACAAACTCATAGCCACCAGACCAACAGGGATGGTGACGTAAAGCAGCAATTGGTTCCAAAAGGCAGGTTTCTCCTAAGTCCATGTTGCTATTTCGGCAATCTAGGATGAAACAGTCTCTTGTCAATCTCCACTACCACACACCACCTCCCCACCACCATTTATGCCTAAGATTTTCCATGTGACTATCTTTGTCATCCACAACAGTTCAATTGGGATGCCAAGTACTTGCCCCACCTCCCCACCCCAGATCTAGCATGAGTCAGAAGGCTACAATCTGGGTTCTTCAAAGGTGGCTTCGCTCTCATCACTGGTCTGTTGCACTCCTCTCTTGGTTTTCCCCATGTGGGTGGGTAAGAGCACCCTCTGCAATGCTGTCATCTTGGGAGAGGCAGTTACATCTCCAGCTGAGGCTTGCCCAGCAGTCATCTCTGGCAAGGAGCTGCTCTGCTCAGGAACATTGCCCGTGTGGATTGGCATGCTGGAATGAGATCTACTCTTGCTGCCCCTTGGGTTGGGTTATGGGAGGGGAGGGGAGCATGGAGCCAGAAACGACAGGCACAGGGGACTAGCAAGAGTTCTAAAATGGTCTGTGAGGAGGGTGTAGCTTTCCCTACCCTCCTTATTGCCTTCTTCTTTCTTCCCTCCATCCCTCTGTGGGCCTTAAAGGCATATGAGAGGAGAAAGGAGATATCATTTAAGAAAGATGCTATATGCGTCTGTTGCTGATGAATGAATCGTTGGATTAAAAATGTTGGGATATTTTTGACTTCTAGTGTTGTGAATATTTTTAATTTTATGTCATTGTGAGCAAAGAAAGCTTTCTGAACAAATTCCTCTTTCAGAAATGTACTGAGATTTGCTTTGTAGCTTAATAAATCATTGTTTTTTCATTATGATTCACAAACATTTGTTTCTTCCTTTGTTTATTCAATAAACATTTGTTTATTCATTTGTTTACTATGTCTTTCTAGGATGGAGAAAGGTGATATAAATTCTCTATTAATGTTTTGTCACCATCCACCTGATAATTTGTCATATTGTGTTGATGCTGGAAGTTAAGGAAAGAATGAGAAGGCTTTTTAATTTTCAGGTTGTTTATTTACATTGCTTGTTTCCATCTTTTTTATTTGTCCCTGTGAACACAGCACAGAGAAGCCATATCTGATCTCTAGACTCCATTTTGTCACAAACACCCACACCCCCTTCACCTTTCTTTACCTATTATGACACCAACTCTATCTCTCACAACAAGACCTTACTTCTTTCTTGGCTTCAATAATTCCTTTCAGTGACCACACAGAACCCACAGCTAATACTCACGATTAGGGGTCGTATTCAGGAAGTCAGTGCTGTCATTGGTAGGTACCGCCAGCTCCTTTCACCTCACAGCAACCCCGTGTCCCACAGAACCAAACACAGCACAGTGGGGCCTGTGCCATCAGCACAATTCTTCTTATGTTTGAGCCCATCAGCGCAGCCACTGCAATCCCTCTTGTAGAAGGTCTTCCTCTTTTTGGGAGGGGGCATCACTGCCCCATGGTGGGAGTGGGAGGCCCAGTCTTGCTCCTGGAGAGCTGCTGCTGGATTTGAACTGCCAACCCTGTGGGACGCAGTTCCCCATACAACCACTATGCCACCGGGGCTCAGCTGGGGGATGTTTTATATGCCCTATTTGCACCACCCTATGACATGATTTGGTCATATAGAGACATGAATAGAAGAATCCCGTAGAACTTTTATGACATCACAATGCTTGTACATAAAAATCACCTGGGGATTTTATTAAGTGGTAGATTTTGATTCAGCATATCTGAAAGGCAAATTATCAGCAGGGGTCAAACTAGAATGAACTGGTTCATTACCACAAGTGCAATCTTTTGACTTGGGTACTCTCCTTGTCATCACCCTTGGCTTTAGAGAGCTGTTTTCCAGAATAAAACACAACAAACATTTCCCACTGTTAACTTTATTGCAAAGGTCATGCTGTGGGTTTTGAAGGAACAGAGGCATTTCAGAAACTTGTACATCAAGAGAGCACTTTGTACAAACTCATTGGAGACAATGCCCATCTGGAAGCAAAGTCCTGAATGTTTACAAAATCAGCCTAATTACCATTATGCCATGTCTGCTGGGATTCAGCTAGAGGGGTGCAGCAGTTAGGCTCAAGGGCATTCCATGATAGGGAGAAGGGGATGAGAAGAAGTTGGGTATTTCCAGCTGAGGATCCTCGGCCACTTTCTTACACCCAGAGAAGCAGGAGATAGCCTTCAGCCACCTCCCTTTCTTTGCCAGGGGAACTGAGGTGCACAAAATTTTTCCTGAAAATGAATTGGGGTGGTCAGGCAGGGGAATTTTTGATTACTTTATCCTTTTGTCAAGAACTGAGTTTCTTTGGTGGGAGGAAATATGTAAATTGACAAAAATGTGGGTTCAGTGGCATCATGAGAATGATAATATTCTGAAGTCAGTGCTAGATTCCCAGACTTGTATCCTCCTGTGGAAACCATAGGAGGATAGTATCCAGCCAGCTTCTGATACATACATTATGGGTTCAACAGGAGCAGTTACTATATTAACACAATGATAATTATTAATTATTATAATAAGGATATAGAAAGCATGAGAAAGAGAGAAATATTGAGTCAGACACATTTCACATCAGGGTAACATGCTCACCTCCGCCCCACTTGGTGGCCCACGTGGAGAGAGAGGCAGGAGAGAGGATTACATGATGAGGGAGAGAAGCTGAGAGCGCCTGGTGCTCAAGGAGGAGAGAGGCAGGAGAGAGGGGGAACTTTAATTTTCTCCATACAAATAACCTTATGGGAGACACATGGGCTTTTTTGTACTGGTCAGGACATGCAACAAGAGGAGACTTTCATAAGGGCTATATGGTGACAATGGCTTAGGAATGCCTAGGTGACTCAGGTGAGAAGAATGTGATAAGGAAGACCTCAGGCTGCAGAGGGTAGATAAACAGGTCTGTCTGGTTAGGAGTCATTGACAATGGCTCTTGAATCTCTTGTCCACAGGCCTTGAGGGAAGCGAACCATCATCCTAGCAGCAGGGGAGTCAGCTTTACCTTGAGTCACGCAAAGGTCTCACATAACGGGGAGCTTCAGGGAGAACAGCTAACATAACTTGCACACTAAATTTTGATTGAGCAATGATCAATACACAACTCCAAAAGCATATATTATGATGGAGGATGAAAGTAGTTGATCAAGCAAGTCTGTTTTGAGCCTTTGCTCCCAGTCTATCTCTTGGCTTGACATCTATCTCCCCCATCCCTACTAGCTTCCTTAATTCTTCAATCTCTTTTATATCTAGAGAGAGGTCGACATAAGACAGCATTTTACTAACATAAAGAAAATGTATTCCTGGGGCTGAGCCCTGATGGCGTAGTGGTCGAGGGCAGGACTGCCGCCCATGGGCTTGGTGGTTCAAATCCAGCGGCTGCTCTCAGGAGCAGTGCAGGGTAGCTCCCACGACCACCAGAGGGCAGTGATGTCCCCCCAAAGAAAATGTATTCCTAAGCAGGATTTTGATACAGTTGAAACACATATTTGGGGACACACAATTCAGTTAATAACCCCATCCTTAACTCACAAGGCACACAGAAAACTGGCAGCAAATTTGGCCCAAGAGCTTTGCTCTGCATATTCTCACTTCTCATTACCTGGAGGGATACAGAAGATCCATTGGAGGACTGAGGTCACAGGAACCAAAGGATTGAAAAGATGGAAAGAGAATCATTGAGCCAAGTTCCTCAAGACTGTTGTCCAATTAAGATGATGAACAAGAAACACATTCTATTATATTAAAATATTGAGACTTGGGAGTTTCTTGCTACAGAAGCTGGAATTGCAGAATGTTACCCTCGTGACCTCTCCTCCCATCACTTATTTCAAAGAAAGTTCAGTAAATTATGTCGTGAACCACTCGTCATTGGGTAGCATGTAAAGGCAAGTAAGGAAATAGCAGATGTCCATGCTACTTGATTGGTGTATGCTGCTTTGTATGTTAGATTATTCTTGATAGGACTCAGTGTTTTATGGAATTAGAAAGAAAGAACAAATATTCTTTAGTCTATTTCCAAAAGCCTTTTCTTCAGTTATAAAATTATCTGCAAAGATCCTACATAAACACTCATTTGTCCACAAAATTTCCTCTCTCCATAACTGCCTGGTACATTTCTTGAAGCAGATGTGTGGGACCCAATACCAACTCCCCTTCTTCCCTTCCCTCTCCATAAACCCAAGATTGTATATCACTTTCAACAAAATCAGGTGTGCTCTCTGATTAGTTCTTCTCTTTCTCTGTCAACAATCCTCTCAGTCCCTTGAAATGCTGGTAAGCATCATTTCTTTCTCCTTTTCAAAGAAGGAGGCTTATTTATCTCAGGGTAGGTGGCAACGTTCTCTCTCAAGCCTTCCACATTTTCCATTTCTTTATTACTTTATTCCTCTCAAATACACATTCAATACTTTTGCTTCCTATGAATGCTTTTCTTCTGCATCCAAAGATGCTATGATATTTTCTATGTTTTTAAAGTAAAAAACAAAACAGAGGATTGTTTCCTTACCACTGAGTTTTTTAGCAAGAGCTTGGTACACAACCTCTCTTTTTCATGTATTCTTTACTCCTGGAAGCTTAAGGTAAGGTTTGCACCACCTTAATATATCTTGGGATCACCAATGACTTCTAGATGGGAAAATCAGTGGTTTTTTTTTGGTATATTTTCTCATCACCACTTGTGCAGTCTTTAATAACTTTGTGTACTATGCTTCTGAAATCTAGAGTGGTTTAAATTCTATGTATGACTCCAGAGCCTGTATTAAAAAAACAAATACTCATTGACCATTGGGCCCACCTATTTACAGGTTCAATAGCAGTATGCTTGATCATAAACATACCTGAGAATTGGGGCAAGAGTTAAGTCTACATCAATTACCAGAGATGTCATCCAGTGTGCACAGTACACTTCTGTGAATGAAAGTGATTCTGGCATATATCCATACCTAACAAAATCAAGTTCTTAAAGAAGAGGAGAAAATATTGTTGAAATCAGCTACTATTTACATGTTATTAGATTGAATCATATAAAACCATCAAATATTTGACACATTGGCCTACTAGAATTCAGGGTAATATGGGTCCATCTGTTATCTTGAATTGCTTGTTTTTTCTAATAGTCTACCCTTAAATTGCCAGAGCCTTCGTTAGTCTTTTTTTGGGGGGGGTGGGGGGGTGGGCATTACTGCCGCTGGTGGTTGTGGGAGCTACTCAGGGCTGCTCCTGAGAGCAGGCGTTGGAGTTGAACTGTCAAGCCCGCAGGTCGCAGTCCCGCAGTCAACCACTTACACCACCAGGACTCAGCCCTTGTTAGTCATTTTTATACTTCTGATATTTGCCACATAATGAGGATAATGAGAACTCTAAGAAAGCTAAAGACAAAGACTGGAAGTCAAAGAATGTTAGTTGATGTGTCCTCAGCTGTGATTGAAGTTAGTGTTTCTTAGCTGTCAAATGGGAAATGTTTCCTTCAATAGTTCTTGTGAGGGTCAAATAGAATTGATATATGGAAGCATTTTGTCTTGTTTGATCCATGATTCAACTTTTTAAAAATAACTCAACAGCAATGATAACAATCGTCAATATATGCTTCTAACAATTTTAAAACTTGATGTACTGAATCAAAATGATTGAAACATGGTGGTACTTTGACTATAAAAGACTATGAATCTTTAAATAATTTATAATCAGGATTCATTTACCATTACAGATACTTATGGACAAACTTTGGAGTGAACAAAAACTACCAATGTGACCTACCTGTATTTTTCAAGTTCTCAGATGTATAGAATGAGACATAAAAAGGATACATTCAAGGCTATATACTCTAATGTTGATCTTGTCCTAGACCTGGCTCTTTTGCTTATAGCCCGGTTCCTCTTACTACCTTAGAGACCATTTCCCTAGAAATTCCACATAAATTTTCATGTAAGGTTTTCATATGCTGGAAGATATTCATACTCATCTAAGCACTGTTTGATCCCAATCAGTTTACAATTCAGAATTTTTTGTTGGAGGGGGGCCATCACTGCCCTCTGGTTGGAGTAGGTGGCTCAGCCTTGCTCCTAGATAGCTGCTGCTGGATCAGAACTGCCCACCGAGTGGGCCACAGTACAATTCAGAATTTTCAACACTGAAATGTTCCATAATCAACACCACCCCCCCACCCGCCGCAGTGCAAGGCTGAGTTTAGCAGCAACTCCTAGGAGCTTTGTTCATATTTCCAGCCCAATCCACCAAAATACTTAGTAATTCCAGCCTCCTTTTTGAACAAGATCTTCTTGATCCTCTCTGCTGCTGAGTCAAAGGTTTCTTGACACATTTCTAAGCCATTCCTTTTACCTCAGTCTTATTAAAATCATTTTATCATATTACAACCTTTCCAGAAGACATGGGCTACAATCAGGAAATAACTAGAACCAAGCTATTTTGTTTCATCAAAGTCCTTAAATGATGAAGATGTGAAATACCATATTTTCTCTATTCATCATTGTGCAGAAGGATTAGTGAGGCTAATTGAAGTCTGTTACATTTTTCTGCTATTGATGTAGGTTTTAGCTCAAATGGAATGAAGCATATTGTATATGAAAGAAGATTACTTTTACAAATTAAACCAATGTATCTTACTGAGTTCTATTTCCAGAAATGTGACCTTATTACACTTCATAATTAAAAATGAGAGCAATAAAGACATGCTAGCCAACATGCCTTCTAATAACGCCTGCTGTATTTGAATTAGGTTTGGTCTTGACCACTAAAACATCACAAGGTGCCCTGTGGGGACTGTGATGAATAGCTCCCCCTTGTATCAGTCATTACTGGCCACTGCAGACAAGAAGTAAGCCTTTGTCTTCTTTGTAAACAAGAAGATCTTGCATATTATTGGTGCTACAAAAAGGTAGAAATAGAATCTCAATATGACACTCTCAAAACAAGGAAGAAGCAAATGAAGAAAGGACACAAGATAGAAAGGCAGATAGCTGGGTGTGATGTCTGGATTTATTTGAGAAGGAAGGACCTAGTGAGAAAGCAGAGAGCAGGAAGCCAAAGGAAAGGTAGAGAGGGGCTACAGCAGGGGAAAGGCTGACAGACCCAAGGGAGAACGATAGAAGAATTGATGATGCTCATGGGTGATCTGCTAGGGGACGGGAAGCACTTTCTAGAACATCCAGGAAGAGTCTGGGAAAGGGCAGGTTTGGGTGAACAAGAGGGAACACAACTCAAAAGAGAATAAGGTTGCTCAAATTCTGGGGCAAAGCAAGATAGTGCTCGACAACTGTTAATAGCTGTTGCCAAATCAGCTCTGAGGCACAAGACTCCAAGCATAAGTGAACGAAACATTGCTGGATCCTCCACCATCTCCTTGGAGGCATATACTCTAGCAGTATATTAGAAAATATCCTATTGAGATCTGTGAGGGCTTGGGAACTATATAGTAAATATTTCCTAATCTCTCCAATTCTGGAAACTCGGCTGAAACCTGTCCACCATGCGTAATCCTGCTGGTACTTGAAATACTGGTAGCATAGTTTACAGCGTCCGAGCAACACAGGACTCGACAGTAAGACAAACTGATAGTCTAAAGGTGGTTAAACATTTAGCTGCACATTTATCCTGGGATTGTTTGCCTTTATGGTTGATATTCCAAGAATCTTCACATGAGCAAACAAAGCAAATTGCTGAGGTCAGGACACCAGATCTAAAATGTTATGTGTCTACCTTAAAGTTATGAAAGCTGCTATGCATTGAAATATGTCCCCCAAAATATGTCCTGTAAATCCTAATCTCTATGCCTTGGGTTATAGCATATTTGGGGGCTGATTTTCTTTAGAAATAAGTTAATGAGGCAGTATTAGCGTAGAGTGTGTCTGAGGTGAATCTCTCCCAAATAGAAGACTGAGCAAGCAACCAAGTTCCCAAGTGGAGATGGGACAAGAGAGATACCATGCGAAGGGGCGGAAATGGAAAAGAGACAAGGACCTTCCTATAGAACTGACATAGACAGATCAGCTTTCCCTTAGAGCCAGCACCTGGATTTGGACTTCCGGCCTCCTAAACTGTGATTAAATAAGTCTGTTACAGCCACCTGCTCTGGTTAGTTCTGTTATAGCAGCACTAGATTACTATGACAGAGGGACAGAGGAGAATTTAAGAGAAAAGTAGTATCTTAATTCAAGCTGGGAAGCTACTTTTACCCCCTCACACTGAAGGAAGGGCACAAGAATCTTGGATTTCGTATCTCCATCTCTGTCTGCCACAGGGAATGATACTGCACACCAAGCAGGAGATAAATGTAAGTGCCATTTAGCTACTTCTGCTCTCCTACATTGATTTTTTTTACCTCTATGACCAGAGGAAGCGTGTATATATATAGGGGATGTAAGGAGTTCATTCCCTCTGCCCTTCCATGTATAGACCATCCTGGTTGACTCAAGTGTATGTCCCAGAAGCTTTCCCTTTCTTCCTGCCTCCCTTCTATATTATGTTGTGGGACTTAGCAATACTGAGCTCCCCATCCTAACTAATAGAACTGTCCTCAGCAACCCAAACAAAATGTCCCCTGCCCTCAGAAGGACATGGACATAAACACTCATTGAAATATGTCTTCCACACACAGCAACCCTTCACAAGATACAGTCTCAGGTTAGGAGATCCTTTCCCTTTTCTGCTTTGCATTTTAAGTAAATCCAAATAAAATTTCAACACATGGCAGTCATTTGATTTTGTACAAGTTGTGTACATAGGCCTGCCTGATGCCATGGAGGGACTTACCAGACACTCACCACACCAATCCTCCAGCATCCAGCCCCTAACCTCACCCGCCCACTGCCATCAAATTTATTCTGACTCACAGCCACCCTCCAGAACAGGGTAGGACTACCCCTGTGGGCTTCTGCACGATAACTCTACGCCACTTGACATCATCTTTCTCCCGAGTAACAATTGGGGGTTTCCAACTGCTTACCTTGCACTTACCAGCCCACTGGAGAACAACACCACACCCCTAGGGCTAAGGAAATCATTTACAAATGGAGCTGAAAGGAGGCGGCAGTATACTGACTCTTATACGAGCTTGTCTTACATTAGCACGCTCCAAACCACTATTCTATAAGAATTCTGACATTTCCACTGTGACTCCCCTCAGTACTTAAATATAGTCTCTGTTCTTGATAGAATCACAGTCGAGTGGCAAAAAAGACATTTATACAGCTATCAACAATAAAAGGTGGACTAAAAATCAGTGCTCAAATGGAGATTCACACAAAGTACCTGGAGCAAACACAGGAGTGCAGTGATTCATTGTGGCAGATATTAACCAAAAGTCATGATTGTTTAAGTATCAGAAATAGAAAGCCTTTCTCATCGTGTTTGCAATGCTAATCCCCTTTCATTCATCATCAAAACTCATCTTGCCTGGTCATTTATCTTGAGCGCATACCCAGATTTATTCACAGAAATCAGTCATCTGCAGCTATCCTTTAATGGCAGAAGCTCAAAAAGTGTAACTGCTTTTCACAGTATTTCTTGCCTATCCATTCACATGGCACATCAGAATTTTGCCAGATGACCCTTAAGTTGGAATAGTTTTAAATTTAATCTAAAACTGAGATTTGGGGTTAAAGATATCTTACAAAAATTAAAACCAATGCCTTTGAACTAATTAATTCCTTGAGCAGCTAATTCCATTGCTCCAGACAAGGAGAAACCTATATTTCTATCTCAGTTTGCCACTTTTGAGCTTTTAAGGTGCAGATCCTCCTCCCACTCCTCCTCAGGAAGGTAATATTAAACTGGCTTCACAAAAGCCTCAGCATCTTCTCTCAGTCCTGGCTTAGCTGCATTTCTTACCCCCTTGGTTGTCTTGTATTACTGGAGCTTATGGAAATGACACCAGATATTGAGATGTATTTCTTATACAAAATTTTGCAGGGTTAAACTTTGCATTGGGTAAATATGCTGCACAAGAGTTCTTTTTCTAATGTTTTATACTTTGTCTTTACTTTTCATTTTAACGATTTTATTGACATGATTTACATAGTATATACTTCAATGGTTCAATAGGTCAATTGTATCCAGGAGAATTGCACAATCATTGCCATCCTATATTTATGATTTTAGAACACCCTCCTCCCCTAATACTTTTTTAACATGTTGGAAATCAGGGAGGCTACTTTAAGGAGTAGGGTGCACACCACCTAAGCCATGGCATTTTCAGTTGCCTTATAGTATGTAAAAGGCGGACACTGAATAAGAAAGGCAAAAGAAGAATGTATGCATTTAAATTATGGATCTGGAGAAGAATATGGAAAGTGCTATGGACTGCCAAAAGAACATATAAATCTGTCTTGGAAGAAGTACAGCCAGCATGCTTCTTAGAGGCAAGAGTGGTAAGGTTTTGTCTAATGTGTGTTAGTCGTATTGTCAGAAGAGATCAGTGCCTGGAGAAGGACACCATGCCTGCCAAAGCAGAGAGGCAATGAAAAGGGGAAAGTGCCTCCAAGAGAAGGACGGACACAGTGGCTGCAACAATGGACTGAAGCACAGGCGTGACTGCGGGCACGGCACAAGACTCAGCAGTGTTTTGTTCTGTTGTGCATATAGATGACCTAAGAGCTATAGGTCAAAACTGATTTGAAGGCATTTAACTATAATAACAGCAACATGATTTGTATATGAATTTGGCTAGAAAACTTTACTCGGACAGTGCCATTCAACAGTTGTGAAACAAAATTGGCCCCTTTCCTATTTTTGTAAATAAAGTTTTATTGGAGCACAGTCATAACTATTAATGGCTATGTGTGCCTGCTTTTTGACTATAAGGGCAGTATTGAGTAGTTGTGACAGGGCCAATTTAGCCTAAATATTTATTATTTCACCTTTTACATATAAAGTGTCTTTCTTATCATAAATATAGGATTTATGTGACCGTGGATTATTCTTATTGATGTTGATTCTCTTATGAATACTTCCTATTAATTCTTTAATTAATCTATTGATTTTTGTATTGAAACTTATAATTATTGGTTCTTTATGATGCTGCATTTTGGAGAGGGAACATTCTTTTCTGAGAAGAATTCTTGGTACCAAAATGTGGGGAGAATCTTTATATAAGGAGCAAGTTTTATACTCTAATTATCCTACGCTGAAAACCAGGGGTGCCGGCATGAGATCAGACTATGGGGTAAGGGGATGCAAAGTACATACTCTATGGTGGGAGTGTGCTGCTTTGGAGTTGGGCACTAACTCCTAGTATCAGCATGCAGGAAATTGCCAGTCGCCATGCATTCATCCAACCCTCCATCGGGTTTTATGAGATGATTTTTGGAAGTCCATGGCCAAAGCTTTTCCCCTGTACTCCATTTCATTTGGGAGATTGTTTTGAAAACAACTCAGCACAATGACAACTCTCCGGGTCTGTAGCTCTGCAGGGGATACATTTGCTAGCAAAGGACCACCTGTATACTGTGTGGGAGGCAAGACTTTTATATTCGAACCAGCAATGCCCTAAAGCACTCCTTACATCCTCAGAAATTATTCTTCTTTCTCTGAACTTTAAGCTTATACAGTGGCTGCATTCCAAGAGTTGTCATCTCTTTAATGTATTCTGAATCGTGGTAAAGGGAGGTGTTGCACCAGAAGGGAATATTCAGAAACAATCGTCAGAACTGACAAGGATTGCTAGAGTACCTTTGAGATAACTAGTCAAAGAACCCCAAACCAACCTATTGCCATAGAGTTGACTCAAGCTCAATAGAGAACCAAGCAACCAGCCAAACAAGCAAACAAACCCACTCTGGAAAATCAGGAGGTAAAGTGAAGGATACTGGGAGGAAGAGCCCTGAAATTAGAATTAGGGTACTAGGACCTGTCCTAAAGCCTACTTTTTTGTGATTTCCATTCAGAAATTGAACCAAGAACACACTAAACTTCCCTAGATTTGGCGTGCTGGGCTTGTGGGCTTCAGTTGAATTGCTATCTACACCTTGATTTTGCAGTAAGTAGCTATTTACCCCGCTTGATGCCCTAAAGAGGACATAATCCCAGACAGAAGGAGAACTTCTGAGATCTAGTCATAGGACCCCACACCAGAGCGCCCCACACTGTGAGCTGCCTTGAGCTCAGAGCCTGGAGAGCGAGGTTGGCAGGTAGTCATAGATTTGGAGTAGAAGAAGTACCTGAGTCAGATCTCTGTGTGGCAGAAAATTCATGAATAGTCATAGTCCAGAGGGTGAATTCAGTTCCAGGTGGCCAAGAAGAAAGCAACCTCCATGATAAGCTGGATCTCCTCCACTGGGGGGTCAGCGTGACAGTCCCCTAAACCAGGGTACCTTATAAGCCTGATATTAAAAAGATGAGAGAAAAATATTTTCTTGGTATAACATGAAAATTCCAGGCTCATTGTTCAAATTTAATTTGATTTTAGTTGGCTGGGGGCAGGAAGGTTGGATGGGGGGACAAAACAAAAACCTATGAGCTCTTGGGAAATCAGCAGTCTATCTAGGACGATAGGGACAGCTACCCTCTCAGTGACTCTACACACAGCTGGGAAAGTTCTCCCTGTCCTGGGCCCCTAACAGGCCTGAGGGAACACCCCCATGTCCCTGCTGTAGTGCTAAATACAGCACAAAGCAGCTATAACAGTAAAATCCACTGCTCAGTCCTTCACTGGGAACCACCACCTTCATTTTGCCTTCAAGGGTAATTCCACCCAGCATCCGTGGGACCCTACACTAAGGAGGCATACCATCCCGCTACCTTGAGGCAGGGTTGGAACTCCTCTAGCCCCATGGTCAGGTGATCAACCCTCAGTTATCTCCTTACTTACCACTCTCTTTCTTCTCTCACCCTCGTATCTTTCCCACCACAGGTTGGTCTCAACAGGCCTAATTTTGTTTTGTTTTTTCTCTTTTTCTTTCTTTTCCCTCTATTCTCCCTCTTTTTCCCATCATATGCCTCTGCTTGCTTCTAGGCCTATGGCAACTCAACCCAAATAGCAGGGGGAACTCTAGCCTGCCCTCTGTGGGAGCACTTCACACAACGCAAGGCCTCGGTGACAGTCCTCTACAGTGCTCCATGCTGCTGAGCAAACCACCATTGAGTCTCTAGGGTGAGATTGCTAACTAGGGCCATTCCTCTCAGCACCACTGGGTCACTAACCTGTCATCTTGGGGCAGGGTTTAAACCCCTCTGGCCCCGCATTCAGGCAATCAGAGATTAGATATCTCTTTAGTTGTTATTTTCTTCTTCTCTCTTCTCTTTACCATCACAGTCAATCTTAGTGAGCACAGTTGCATTTGTCCCCTCTTTTATTTTTCTTTCTTTCATCTCTCTCTCCTTTTTCTCTTCTTTTCTCTTCTCTTTCTGCTTCTCTATGTTTCTCCTATCCCTCTTTTTCCTTTCACTTGCCACTGCTCCTTTCCAGCCCCCTACCCTCTGCCTAGGGCAACTCCATCCTCCCAGTGGGAAGAGCAACAGCCTGTGCCCTGTGACAATGCTGCACAGGGCATGGCACAGCACTCAGCTATCTCTTTATCTTTTTTTTCTTCTTTGCCTTTTTTCTTTTGTTCTTCTTTCACTTTTTCTTCTTTCCTCCTCTTCTTCTATCTCTTCTCTCTTTCCTGCCACAGTGTCAACAGGTTCAGCTTTCCTTTTTTGTTGCTTTCTTTTCTTTTTTTTTGACGTTTTACTTTTGCTTTGTCTTTTCATTTTTTTTTGATGGGTGAGTGCTAGCTTGTTTGGTATTTTTGTTCCTTTCTTTGTTTTCTCTTTTGTTTCTTTTTCTTTTCTTCTATCTCTCTTTCCTTTCACAAGGTATTATTGACCTTCAGAACACTTCCCTGTGCCTAGGGCAACTCTGGATGCCCATTTGGGGGAGTTTCCACCCATATTTGTTGGTTTTACACGCAGCTGGGGAAATGCCAAGTGGCTGGGGGTTTGCCCCTTCAAACAACTGGAGGAACTCCAGTCTGAACCCCAGACTGCAAATGACCCCTGCAAATGACCAGGAGAACTCCTGCCCACAGTAAGTGGTGCTCCATGTTGCCGCAGGAACACCCACTTAACTTCCATGGCAATATCTCTGACTAGTGTAATTCTGCCTGCCACTTATGGTGCTCTACACCAAAGAGGGTACCCCCCACACGCCCTCCGAGACACTCCAGTGGCAGAGGGAAACACCACATGCCACCCAAGGTACTTCAAGTCCCGTGAGACAAATCACTGTGGCTTACATAGAGATTAGCTAGTGAAATGCCACCCCCGTGGGCCCACAACCACCCGACCAGTATCCCATGAGAGGACTATCCAACTCAAATTCCAAATAATAGGATGCTGGTTGCCTAGGGAAAGAGAAAAACCACAGGAAGATACAGTGGTAGACTGACCCCTCAGTTCAACCACCTGCAGGAAGCACTCATACAAGAGAGTGCACAGTACAGTATAGTTCAACTCTGGAAGATGGCTTTGCACTTTCCTAAAACAACCTGAAAACAGCAACTAACTCTAACAGCTTCAAGGAAAAAGCAGGAGAAATAGAAGGCAAATGCCAGAAGTCATGAAAGTAACAATGTGCAAAGAAGAAGCAGCTAGTGACCTGCCACAGAAAGAAATTTTCAGAATGCTGCTTGAAGTCATACAGGATATGAAGGAAGCAATACATAAAAAGGATGAAATGATAGAGGTGATAAATACAATGCCCCAAAGGGAAATACAAGACTTAAGGGAAGAAATAACAAAATCCAGTGGTACATTGACAGACTTTGCCAACAGACTTGAGGAGACAGAAATTGCACCAAAAGACCTCAACACATGGGAAAAGCAGTCAAAAAAGGCAATCAAGGAGCTGAAAAAAAACCTGAGAGCCATGTCTGATGCTATGAAGAGGAACCCTATTAGAATAATTGGACTAGTGGAACAAGACATAACAAAGAAGTCAGCAGCAAAAATAGCAAGGGAATTCTTAGAGAAAAACTTCCCCAGCTTAATAAATGAAAATCAGGCAACAATCCAGGAGACTGAAAGAACACCAGTCATATAGAATTTGAATTAAAAGTCACCAAGACAAATAATCATTAAACTATCCAACTATGAGAAAAAAGGAGATCATAAGAGCACCTAGGGAAAAGCATATAGTCTCATATAAAGGTATCCAAATAAAAGTATGTTCAGACCTATAAGAGGACACTATGAAGAAAAGGAGGGAATAGAGTATTATACTCCAAAAATTGAAGGAAAGTAACACAAACCCAAGAATACTAAATCTGGCCACATTATCTATTAAGATATACGGAGAAGTAAGAATCATCCCAGGCAAGGAAAAACTCAAAGAATACATAAAAAGAAACCCAGCCCTACAAAAGATCCTTGCCAATCCAGTATGGCAAGAAGATCAATACTCACCAAGTGCAAATAAGAGACCATCACATAGAACAACTCTACCCATAGAGGAACAGAGAGAAAATGGTCCCAAAGATAGTATTGGTTTGATAGTGAAAAGAAGGAAGCAAAAATGAACCATACCTCTGCACAACACACATGGGTAAGATAGATACGTGAGAAAACACCAACACAAAAGGTACAAGATGACATCATAGAGACCATAGATGAAAGTAATAACACTGAGTATCAGTGGCCTGAACTTGGGCAATAAAAAACAGGTGAACAGACTGACTCAGAAAATATAATTCATCAATGTGCTGCTTATTGGAGAAACAGCTCAAGCTTGCAGACAAAAACATGTTGAGAATTAAAGGGTGGCGAAAAATATTCCAAGAAAATGGCAATGCAAAAAAGCAGGAGTAGTGATCTTAATATCTGACACAACTGATCTTTAGGTTCAGCCCATAACAAGAGACAAGGGCAGGCACTACATAATGCTCAAGTTTACAGTAGATAAAGAACCAGTGAGCATAATAAGTATATATAGGAGAATTCTATCAAGAATTCAGGGAAGAATGCCCCAACCTACACAAACTCTTCCAGAACATAGAAAGATAGCAAACTTAGAAATGAAGCCAGTATAACTCTAATACTTAAACCTGGCAAGGATTCAACAAAAATCGAGAACTACAGCCCAATTTCCCTAATGAATATCAATGCAAAAAAAATCCGTAACAAAATAGTAGCCAAACGAATACAAAAATATATAAAAGGATTAGGTCACAGGCATCAAACAGGGAAAAAAAATCCATAGCACTGTGTGCTCACCTGACTGAGGCAATCACTGAGGACATGTGGGGGCATGAACAAGGGTGTTGAAGAAAGTTGATGGTGCCCTGCTCTGGCAATCACGTGCTTATGTTAATTTTGTGATTGAACTGAAGGGGTGGAGTCTAGCCTGCCAATCTGGAGATAGCCATTGAGTAGCCAATGAGGCCTCTATGTGAGCATGGCTTTCTCCTGAGACTTCTGGGAAATCTCACAATATTTCCCTTGTGAAAATGAGAAGCTATCTCCATGATTGAGGGGAATTAGTCTCAGGGACAATGAATCACGGGCAAGACCAGATGGCAGCGTCCTAGAAGCTGGAGGAGCCAGCGCAGAGATCACACGGATTCGCCCTGATGAAGCCAGACCTCTGAAGCTGGGGCAGCCACATGGAGACCTCTGACAATGATGAGTTGCTTTTGCTATTGATGGACCCTGAGCCCTGGAATGGGGGAGCCATGTGGAGTCCCCTGCCAGTGCCGGGATTCTGTATCCACTGACCTGTGACTTTGTGAGTCAGAAGGAGACTTAATAGACTGATTTCTGGCATATGGGTTAATATTCAGACTTATGACTTCGAACTGGACTGGGCTCAATGTCCTGTTCCTTTTGTATATAAACCTTTTCCTTATATCTATATGCGTGTCTATGAAATTTGTTCCTCTAGTCTACCTGGACTAACACACCGGCTATCAAAATATATAGCGTCTGGAGTCTTAGAGGCTTTAGGGTTAAGAAGGAACCGTTTAGCTCAGGATCAACAAAGCCTACCAGAGAAATAGCACATCAGCCTGTGCCACCCGGAGGTGTTGAAAGAATCAGGGATCAGGCATCAAGGAACAAAATTCATATCTATATGTGTCCATCCTCCTGATATGATCGCTGAAGAATAATGGGTAGAGAGGCAAACAGAGTGTGGAAGCTGATGGTGCCCAGCTACCAAATGATAAAGTATCTGGAATCTTAAAGGCTTGAAGATAAATGAGTGGCTGTTTAGCTCAGAAGCAGCAAAGCCCACATGAAAGAAGCACACCAGCCTGTGTGATCAAGAGGTATGAAAGGAGAAGGTATCAAGCATCAAAGAACAAGAATCACTTCATCACAAATGAGGGTGAGAGCACAGTGGGAACCCAAGGCCCATTTGTGGGCAATTTACAGAGGAGATGCAGGGAGAAGAGCCAGTCAGGGTGCAGTGAAGTAGTGGTGAAGCATACAACTTTCCTCTGATTCTTGAAGGCTTCCTCCCCCCAACTATCATGATCCAAATTCTACCCTACAGATCCAACTAGACTGGAAGAGGTACACTGTACAGATGGGAACTGGAAATTCGGGGAACCCAGGGCAGATGAACCCCTCAGAACCAGTAGTGAGCGTGGAGTTACTAGATGGGTGGAGGGATGGTGGGGCAGAGAGGGGTATCCAATCACAAGGACCTACACATAACCTATCTGGAGGATGGTCAATGGGGGAGATGCTAGACAATATAAGATATGACAAAATAATAATTTATAAAGTAATGAGGGGTGCAGGGCAGGGGGGAGCAGGGAGAGGAAGAGTTGAGAAGCTGAAATCAAGGGCTCAAGTGAAAAAGCAGAGATTTGCAGATTGATAGCAACTGCATGCATGTGAATAAGGGGCTTAGCAGAGTATATATATGTATATGTTGTGGTAAGTGATGCATGAGTCCCCAATAAAATGATTTTTAAAAGTACACAAAACAAATAATTCACTGTTACCAGGTGGGATTCATACCATGGATGCAAGGATGGTTCAACATATGAAAGACTATTAATATTATTTGCCACTTGGCAGGAAAATTTATAAGAACCATGATAATATTAATAGATGCAGAAAAAGTGTTTGACAACATCCACAACCCATTTCTGTTCAAGACATTGCTGAAGAAGATAAGAAAAAAGGGAAAATTCCTCAATATTATGCAAGGTATATTTGAAAGCCTATGTGTTTAGAAGAGAAGATGGTGCCCAGCTATCAAAAGGTACAGAATATGGGGTCTTAACTGATTGAAGATTAAGAAATGGCCATCTGGCTGAGAAACAACAAATCCACATGGATGAAGTACCCCAGTCTCTGTGATCATGAGGTGTAGAAGGGATCAGGTATCAGACATCAGAGAACAAAAGATCATATCATTATGAATGAGGATGTGTGTGGAATGGGGACCCAAAGTCCATCCATTGGCAACTGCACATCCCCTTACACAAGGGTCATGGGGAGGACATGAGCTATTCATAGTGCAGTGTAGCTACGATAAAACATACAACTCTCAATCTACTTTTTGGGGGCATCAGACTGGTGGTGGGAGTGGGAGGCCCAGATTTGCTGATGGATTTGAACCTCCAACCCAGTGGGCTGCAGTCCTGCATACAACCATTATGCCATTGGGGTTCAGCCCCTCCTCGCAAACTTAAATGCTTCCACACTCCCTCTCTCTACTATCATGATCTCAATTCTACCTTATAAATCCAGCTAGATCAGAGGATGTTCACTGGTACCAATAGGAACTGGAAACACAAGGAATCCAAACAGATGAACCTCTCAGGACCAGAGATGAGAGTGGCGATAAAGGGAGGTTGGTGGTAAGATGGGAGAGAAAAGGGGAAACAGATTACAAGGATCTACATATAGCCTCCTCCTTGGGGTGGAAAGCGAAGAAGAGGGTGAAGGGAGACATCAGACAGTATAAGATATGACAAAATTTATAAATTATTAAGGGTTCATAGAGGCGGGGGGAGATGAAGGAAGGGGTAAAATTACAAGTGGGTATTAGGGGCTCAAGTAGAAAGCAAATGTTTTGAGAATAATGAGGTCAACAAATGTACAAATATGCTTGACATAATGGACGAATGTGTGGATTATGATAAGAGTTTTGCAGGCTCTAATAAAATGATTTAATTGGAAGGAAAGAAGAAACATCCCCTCCTCTCCAAAACAGCCCCCCTCCCCTCCAAAAAAAAAAGCCAACAACCCAAAAAACCAACTATCAACATGGTAGTCAAAGGAGAAAAGATGAAAGCGATTCCACTGATAAAGGGGACCAGAAAAGGCTGCCCCTTGTCCCCACTCCTATTTAACAATGTACTGGAGGCCCTAGCTAACAACATAAGACAAAGAAAAGACATCAAAGGTATTTATCTGTGGAAGAGGAGAAATTATCACTATTCTCAGATGATATGATTTTATTTATTAAAATCCCCTAAATTACACATGTGGAGTGTTGGAAGCAATAGAGGAATATGGTACAGTGGCAGGAAACAAGATCAACAAACAGAAGTCTATCAGACATTACACACATCAGACAAATCACAGAAGAGGCAATTTAAAAGGTAGTATCCTTTATAATAACTAAGCACATATTAAAGTATCTAGGTATATACCTGACTTAAAAAATGAAAGATCAGTATGAGGAAAATTATGCAACACTACTTCAAGTAATCAGAATAACCTGAATGAGGGGAAGAATATCTTATGATTCTGGATTGAAAGACTCAATAATGTAAAGGTGTCAGTTCTGCGCAAGGCACTATATAAGTTCAATGCTATTCTGATATGAGCACCATCATCCTTCTTCAAAGAATAGGAAAAACTGATTACCAGCTTTATATGGAGAGGAATAAAATCCCAGAATTAGCAGAGGACTCCTCAAGAAAAAGTACAAAGTGGGAGTACTTGCAATACTTGAATTTGGCACATATTATATGGCCGCAGTGGTCAAAACAGTAAGGTACTAATACAATGACAAATATTCAAACCAATGGAAAAGAGCCAAAGACCCAGAAATAAAAACATCAGCATACAGGCAACTGATTTTTGATAAGGGTCTAAAAAATATCAAATGGGAAGCGGATGTGCTCTTCAACAAATGGTGTTGGGAAAAAATGGATATCTACCAGCAGGAGAATGAAGCAAGACCATTATCTTATTCCAAGTATAAGAATAAATTCAAGGTGGATCACAGACCTTGAGGTAAAACCCCAAACAATTAGGACCATTAATGAGGGAATTGGAACAAACCTGAGAACCTTGGTACAGGGAATACATAGGCTATCAGAAATTGGGAAGGATACAAATACAGAGGAGTCACAAATTGACATGCAGCATATACTGAAGATAAATCACTTGTGTACATAGAATTCATCAAGAGAGTTCACCAATTGGGAAATTTTCTTTAGCAATGACACATCTGACAAAGGCTTTATTACTAAAATCTAGAATGCTTTGCAAGCTTAAAAAAAAGAAAAACTAAATGCCCACTGAGGAAGTGGGCAAAGTACTTGAACAGAAGTTCCACAAGGATAGAAATATGAGTGGCCAATAAACATATGAGAAAATGCTTCCGATCATTAGCTATAGAAAAATGCAAATTAAAACAACTAATTAAAATAACCACCTGACACCAGATAGCCCAATTCAACAAATCAGAAAGAAACAAATGCTGGAGGGACTCTGGTGAGATAGGAACTCACATGCACTGCTAGTAGACCTGTAGGTATGTACAACCACTGTGGAAAATTGATTTGGCGATTTCTAAAACGGATGGAAATTCAGCTACCATAGCACCCAGCCACCCCCCTACTGGGTATATAGAGTACTACGCATTGCTAAAAAGCAGTGATGAACACATGAAGCATATCACCACATGGGAAGAACTGGAGGAAATTATGCTAATTGAAGTAACCCAAACACAAATGGACGAGTACAACATGAGTTCCCTGAGGTAAGCTTAAAAAATGCAAAAGGGGCATAGAGAAGAAGCTACTGTATACAAACATTCTCAGGCTGAGTTCCAGGTGGTGTGGCATGGGCCAGGCCAAATCCAGAGGTACATGTGGTAGTCAACCAAAAAGGAGGGGAGAAGGGAGGAAAAAAAAGAAATGTGTAGTGAGGGAACAGGGCACTAACCCACAAGAGAAGAGCATTGTTTATATCTCTACAGGGAAAGAGGGACCAGACTTCAACCTGGTGTTCCAAGATATGAATGCAGCTTGCCTGCATGGAGCAGGGAGCCAGTGGAGGGGTGAGGGCTGGTCCCAATCCTAACCACATGGACAGCTGCCCCTCCCCTCAGAAGAATTTACTTGGAGGAAAGCACTGAAGATGCAGCTTGGGGGAAGGGATATGTCTGATCAGAGCACAAGGGAACAAATGAAGGGGGAGGAAGAAAGAGTGGCCTACCAAGCCTTGAGGACTACATCCCCACTCAGAACAGCCAATGCACAGAGAGGACCATATGGCTGGCCTCACTATGAGACACGACTTCCCTCACTAACCCATGGTGCTAAGGGGAACAACACTGGAGACACAGTGTTGGGATTGAGCCTAGTCTGATTCCACCACACCAAGGCAAAACACTTGTGTGTGCAGTAGAGCAGTGGGGGCAGTAGAGCAGGGAGGTCCTGAGGTATTGCCAAGGATAATTTGGGGCCAGGGCATGGCACCACATTGACACTCCTAGAGGTCAACAAACTGACCTTGAACTATTTAAAGGTTCCTCTTTTTTTTTTTTAAAGCTATATTTTTTCTGGACATTGATTTTGTTGTTTTTGTCATCGTTTGTTTTCTTTTGTTACTTTGTCTTGCCATATCTTGCTTTTTGTGTACCTACCATTATCTCTGCAGGTCTATAGCCTGGATCAAGGAGGCTGGAGGAGAAAACAATGGCATTGATGGTTCCAGGGGGACACAGTAGAGGGGTAGGTGGGGGAAATGAGGTGGACAAGGGAAGAAGTGATCCAAAATCAGTGGCAAGGATGGTGTTAGAGGCCTAGTAGGGATTGAACAAGGGCAATGTAACCAAGGGGAATTACTGAAACCCAAATGAAGACTGAGCATGATAGTGGGACATGAGGAAAATGAAAGGAAAAAAAGGAAAGAGCTAGTTGGCAAAAGGCATTTACAGAGCAAATATACATGTAGGCATGTACATATGTAAATATATTTATATATGATGATGGGGAAATAGCGCTATGTGCATATATTTATAGGTTTAGTAAAATAGCAGGTGGATATTGGGCCTCCACTCAAGTACTACCTCAATGCAAGTACATGGTGATCAGTTAAATTGGCATCCTATGTTGCTCACCTTCCTAACATGATTGCTAAAGACAAAAGTGTGAATAAGCAAATGTGGTGAAGAAAGCTTACAGTGCTTGGCTGTCAAAAGACACAGCATCTGGGGTCTTCAAGAGTTGAAGTAAACAAATGGCCATCTAACAGGGAAGCAAAAAAGCCCAGATGAAAGAAGCACATCCACCTGTGTGACATGAGGTGTTGAAGGGCTCAGGTTGCAGGCATCAAAGAAAACAAGTCATATCATTGTGAATGAGGGGGAGTGCAGAATGAGAACTTAGGGTCCACCTGTAGGCGACTGGACATTCCATTAACAGAAGGGTTGCAGGGAGGAGATGAGCCAGTCAGGGTGCAGTGTAGCAATGATGAAACATACAACTTTCCTCTAGTTCTTAAATGCTTTCTCTCACTTCCATCAGGATCCCAATTCTACCTTACAAACCTGTCTAGACAAGAGGATATACACTGGTACAAATAGAAACTTCCAAAGTGTGGGCCAGGAGAGGGATAAACAAGTAACTGTTGCTTTCATTATGAGTCCATCTGTTCTATTTAATTTTTTAAAATTATTATTCTAATGCCTGGACATGGCTGTGAAAAAGTACTTGGGTAAATAATTCAATTCAGAGCTTCCAACTGATTCATTTCGGGTTGCTCTCATGCTGAGGATTTGTCCTTCCATAGCAGATATATTGAATCAGAATCTATGTTTAACAAGATCCCTAAATGATCCTGTGATACATGGTTAATGATCATGAGAATTTTTCTATCAATAGTACTAATTGTCTACATGACATTGCCAAATTTAGTTTTAATCATTTGTAGATTCTCTTTTTATTCTTTTGTTGAAATCTTTTTACAATATATTAAGCCAGCTGAATTTGCTTCTCTATATTCTTTGATAATGTTAACAATTTTAGGTTTTACATTTAGGTCTTTGATCCATCTTGAGTTAATTTTGGTAGGTGGTGAAAAGTAAGGATTTTTTTTCTCAAATGGATAGCCAGTTTTGCTCACACCATTTGTTAAGGAGACCTTTTCTTCCCCAAGTAATAGGATTTGACCATTTGTCAAAGATCAGCTTTACATAGGTGGATGATTTACTTCGGTGTTCTGTTCCTTTGGTCTATAGATCTGTCCTCATTCCAATATCAGGCTGTTTTGCCTACCTTGCTGTATAGTAGATTTTGAGATTGAAAAGGATAGAAACCTTTGCTTTGTACTTCTTCTTTAGTAGTCTTTTGCTTAATCATGGCCTCTTTCCTTTTAAACTGGTGATTAGTTTTTACATGACTTTAAAAAGATCATAGGATCAGGATCAACTTTGCACTATTTCTAAAGACTCGCTGGATAACACTGACATTATCATAATATTAAGTCTTTCTGTTGACGAGTATGGTATGTTCTTCCATTTAAGTCTATTAATTTCATAGAGTAATGTTTTTTACCCCCCCCCTTCTTATATTAGCCATTTATATTTCTGGTTGAATTTATTCCTAAGTATTTAACCTTTTAGGTGACAATTATAAATAGATTGTTTTCCAGATATTCTTTTCAGAGTTCTTTTTGTTCATAAAAAGGGATTCCTGTGTCTTGTCTTTGGTATGCTCATCTCATAGCTTGCCACTTAGTTGAATCTTGCTAACAATGCCATTTTCTTGCTGAATTGCTAAAATTTTTTTATATGTATAGGATCATATCATGTGCAAATAGAGATAGTCTTACTTCTTTGCCAATTTGAATGTCTTTTACTTTAGTTTCTTCTCTTATTGCTCTGGCTAAAACTTTCAGTACAAAATTGATACAAATGATGTACTGAATGTTGTAGTAGCTGTAAGAGCCCCCCAATAAAATTATTAAAAAAAGCAAAACTTGATCAACTGCCATCAATACCATTCCAAAAAAAAATTGAGTAGGAGTGGTGGTGAGGATATTGTTTCTATTCTGTGCTGAAGAGAAATGCTTTTGGTCTTTCTTCATTGAGAATAATGTTGGCTGTTGGCTTTGTGTGTACATGGCTTCAACATTGGTGGAAATTTCCCATTTATTCCTCTTTTCTTGAGAATTTTAAACAGAGATTTGCATTGGATTGTGTCAAATGCTTTTCCTGTACCAATGATAAGGTGATGTGGTTCTTTTACTTTGTTTTATTTACATAATAGATTACATGTATTATTTTTAAAATTTTGAGACTTCATTGCAGACCTGGCATGATTCCCACTGGATTATAGCATATTTTTTATTTTCTTATTCTTGAAGTTGTGAATATATCGACTGGGATTTTTTTTTAGCTCTTATGTGTCTATGATGTGCATGCAGGAGATTGAACTATAATTTTCTTTTTTAAGGGCATCTTTGTCTGTCTTTAGTATCAAGGATTGTTTCATGGAATGTGTTCATGAGTGTTCTGTAATTTTATATGTTCTGAATTCTTTTAAGTGGAATTAGTGTATGCTTTTCTCTGATAGAATTCTCCCCCTTGCTTGGGTCAGGAAATTTTTTGGTTGAGATTTCTTTTTTTTTTTTTTGTGGGCATCACTGCCTCTGGTGGTCATGGGCACTACCCAGCTGCCGCTGGATTTGAACCGCCAAGCCTGCGGGCTGCAGTTCCGCACTTAACCACTTACGCCACCAGAGCTCAGCCCGAGATTTCTTTTTATAACCTGTTCCATTTCTTCTTTTTTGATAAGCCAGTTCAAATTATTTTGTGCATATTGTGCTAGTTTGAGTGGACAAAGTGATTCTAGAAATTTATCCATTTCCCTTAGGTTTTCAAACTTATTGTGGTCCAGTTCTTTATATTATTCTTCTATTGTCTTTGTTATTTCAGTTGGTTTCATTGAGACATTCTGGGGTTAATCCTTGTTCACATTCTTTGCATCTTCTCTTTTGTTAAACTTTGCAGTGGTTAGTCACATTTATTAGTCCTTTTAAAGAGTCTAGATTTGTTGATCCTTTCTATTGTTTTTTTTTTTTCACTGTTTCTTTCCTGTTCAATCTTTATTATTTCCCTTCTGGTGACTATATGATTTATTCGCTGCAATCTTTCTATTTATTGGAAATGTTGGTTTAAGAGGTCAATTTTGATTCTTTCTTTCCAGTGTGTGCATTTATTGCTGTAAATTATCCTATAAGCACAAATATTTTGGTGTATTGTTTCCATTATTGCTTGATTCAAGGATTTTTTTCTGTTTCATTTTTTAGTAGTTCTTAATCAGAGTGCTATTCATGTTTCATGATTTCTAGATTTTTAGGGGTGTGATCTGGGAAGATGATCTGTAGTATGTTGATATTTTAAAATTTTATTGACAGTTGCCTTTCAGAATGTTCTATATACACTGGAAAAGAATACAGAGTGTGGTGTCTTTGGTGGCCACCACTTGTCATCAGTTTGTCATGTTGCATTGATCTGTGTGTTGCAGTGTCAGTGGTGTTTCAATGCCAGCAGGATCACTTAGAATTAACAGGTCTCACTGCAGCTTCCAAACTAGGAACAGATAAAGAAGAAGGACTTGGCATCCCATTTCAGAGGAGGAAGCTGCTGAGAACTTTATGCATAGCTTTGAAGGGTTGTCAGATTCTGAAAGCCTAAACAAAGGAAGCAGAATATTGTCTAACACACTGCCAGAGAATGGGTTCCTGAGGTTCAAGGACATTCAAAATGCAATCAAAGAGGATCTGGTTTCTTGGAGAGATGTCAACTGTTGTGATGTGAGTTGGATAAATCCTGTAGGATTGAAGCTTTGGGGATCTTCAGTTGCTGATAGGGTATGACTCAAGGTAAAGGGAAACAGCTGCAGAAATCTTCTAATAATTATGGCATGGAATGTGCAGAGTATTTACTTTAGAAAATTGGAAGTGGTCAAAAATAAACAGAGTGCATGAAGAACAATAGTCCATGTATTAGTGAGCTGAAATGGACTGGTATTTGCCATTTTCAGTAAAGAATTCATATGATCTATTATGCTGGCAATAACACAATAAAGAGGAATGGTGTGACATTACTTGCCAGAAAGGATCTTGCTAAATCCATCATGAAGTACAATGCTGTATATGATAGGATTATATCTATCCACTTTCAAGGAAATCAAATCAATACAACTATATTTCAAATGTACACACTAACTATAAAAACTAGTGATACATAAATAGAAAAATTATGACAACTTCATTCAAATATTGATCAAATATGCAATCAGAGTGAATTTATAGTTATTGGTGTTTGGAATAGAAAGCTGAAAACAAAGAGGAGGGAGTGGTGGTTGCAAAATATGACCTTGGTAATAGTCACAAAACAGTATCATATGATAGAATTTTGTAAAACCAACAACTTGTTTATAGCAAATACTTTTTCAATAACACAAAAGACACAAATACATTCATATGAATGTTCCCCAAATGAAATACGCAAAAATCAAATATGCTACAATTGCAAGAAGAAATGATGAAAAAAAACTCAATATCAACAGCTAAAACCTGACCAGGGGATAATTGTGGAACAGATCATCAATTGTTTACATGCAAATTCACAATAAAGCTGAAGAAAATTAAAACAAGTCCACAAGAGTCAAAATAGACCTTGATCCTATTCTACTGAACTTTAAGACCACCTCAAGAATCAATTAGAGGCATTAATCAGTTATGGCAGAAGACCTGAGGACCTGTGGGAGGACATCAAGACCATCATTCATGAAATAAGCAAAAGGACATGAAAAAACAGAGGAGAGAAAAGATCAAAGTGGATGCTCAAAGAGCCTCTGAAACTTTCTCTTACTTTAGAGTAGCTAAAGCAAATGAAAGAAAGAAGTCAAAGAGCTGAATAGAAATTTCCAAAGATCAAGACAAAGCCAAATATTAAAATGAAATGTCCAAGGACCAAGAATTAGAAAACCAAAGGGGAAGAACACTTTTAGCACATCTAAAATGGAAAGAACTCAAGAAATACTTCAATCATCGAATTGTAATTTTGAAAGATTCTAAAAGCAAAATATTGAATGGTGAAAGAAGCCACCAGAGAAAATGGAAACAATACACAGAATCACAAGCCTAAAAAGAACTAGTCAACATTCCAACATTTCAGGAGATAGCATATGAACAAAAACAAACCATGCTGAAGGAAGAAGGTTAAACTGCACCCAATGCAGCAACCAAAAAACAAGACTTCAAGAATTGATGAAATAACCATTGAAATATTTCAGCAAGCTAAAGAAGCACTGTAAGAGCTCAGGAGATTTCGAAGATGGATACTTGGCCAATTGAATAGAAGGAATTATATTTGTGCACATACCAAAGAAATGTGAGACTACTCAAACTATAGAATGATGTCATTATTATTGCTCACAAATAAAAATTTTGCTGATGATCTGTACAACAATGGTTGCAGCAAGCAATGCATTGCCAGAAGTTCAGGCCAGATTCAGAAGAGGTTGTGGAACAAGGGATATCATTGCAGATGTCAGCTGATCTTGGTTTTACAACAAGGGGTACAATAAACTGAATTCTTGTGTTTAGTTGACTACGCAAAGACATTCAACTCTGTGGACCACAATAAAGAGTATAACCAGGAGAAAAATGGGAATTCCAAAACACTTTATTGTGTTAATTCAGAACTTGTACATGAATCAAGACATAGAGGCAATTATATAAACAGAACAAGAGAATACTGCATGATATAAAGTCAAGACAGGTATGTGTCAGGACTGGAACCTCTCACCATAATTATTCAATCTGTATGCTGAGAAAATTAGAGAAGCTGACTTATATGAAGTATATGGTATCAGGATGAAAGACTTAACAACTTGTGATATGCAGATGACACAACTTTGGTTGCTGAAAATGAGGAAGAAGTGAAGGACTTGCGGATGAAGATCAAGCATTATGGCCTTTAGTATGAATTAAAAGTCAATGTAAATAAGACCCTCACAATTCCCACAACTGGACCATCCTGAGAAATAGAGAAAAGGTCAAGGATTTCATCTTGCTTAGATCCACAATCAGTACTCATGGAAGCAGCAGTCAAGTGGTCAAAAGACACATTGTATTGGGCGAATCTGCATGAGGAGGCCTCTTTAGAGTATTGAAGAGTAAGGCTGTTACTTTGAGCTTGGTGTGCCGGACCCAAGCCATGGTATTCTTCATTGCATCATATGTGTGTGAAAGTTGGAGATTGAATAAGGAAGACTGTAGAAGAATCAATACATTTGAATTGGAGTGATGAAGAAGAATATTAAAAGTACCATAGAGTGCTAAAAGGACAAATTTTAAGGCCGTATATTCCTTAGGGGCAATGATAGGAAGACTTCATCTTACATACTTTGAACATATTGTCAGGAAAGACCAATCTCTGGAGAAGGACATCATGTTTGTTAAAGTAGAAGGACAGTGAAAAAGAGGAGGCCCCTCCAGGAGATGGATTGACACAGTGTCTGTATCAATGGGCTTCAGGCTTAGGGACCATTGTGGGGATGACACAGAATGAATGGTTTAGTACTTCCTTCTGTTGTGTATAGGGTTGCTGTGGGTCATAGCCAATGAGATGGCACCTAACAATAACAATATCAACAATAATATATTGGGTAGAGTGCTATGAATGTAATCACAAGGTTACATTGCTTGATGGTGTTGTTTAGATCTCCTGCATCTTTGTTGAGGGACTCTGATGGCAAAGAATATAATGAGTGGCTAACCATGAGATGAGTAGTTTGAATGAACCCATCATTAACTATAGGTGATGAGGCTATCTACTCTAAAAAGATTGAAAGTCCTGGAAAACTGTTCTATGTTGTCCTATAGAGTTGCTGTGAACTGGAATTAACTTGATGGCTTTGAGCGTGTGAGTATTTTAGCTGTGTTTCTTTCCACTTATTTTGTCTTTCTTCAAGAGCAATGTAGTATTTTTCTCCTATTGCTAAGGAGCTGTCATCTACTTCTCTTCTCAATGCTGATAGAGGGTGATTTATGTATTTTGGAGCTCTTTTATTGTGTGAATAGGTGCTTATTATGGCTATATCCTTTTTTTGATGATCCTTTAATCATTGTGTGCGTATGTTAGGAGGCTATAAAAGTTTGTGGGAAAATGAAATATATTGAAAGTTTCTCACAAATTTGAAGCTCCTTTTTTGTGTATGTGAGCTTGTTAAAGTGACCAAATTTTAAACAAGACACCATTGACTGGGGGGAGAGGGGGTTCTTGATTAAAATTTTGGTCTATATGGAGCAACAAAAATGTTCATAGAATGTTAAAATAGTATTGTAATATATTTATTTAATTTTAAAATACTGCAGAACACAGGACAAATTGTTAAAAAGTGGGACATCTGGACACTTAAAACCCCCTCCCCACATTATCTTTGTGGATCGAATGGGATAATCTCTTACCTTTTACTATTATGTTAGGAATAGTGTAGATGGCATGTGTTAGACGGAGTTGACTAGAGAAACAAATCCTATGACACTTATATGTGTGTAAGAGAGGGTTTTATATCAAAGAGCAATTGTATATTGAGAAAACATTCCAGTCCATTCCAGATCAAGTCCATAATCCAATATTAGCGTGTGTTCATTGGCCATGTCGTCACAACCGACCTATCATGTTGGCCATGTTGGCACCACAAGCCTACCTATAACAAACTTGAATATAAAATTCTGCAACCCAAACTCTTTAGTGGTTGTGTTAGTCTGGGTAGACTAGAGAAACAAATTCATAAACATGTATATGTATATAAGAAAAATGTTTATATATAAGCGCAATTGAACATTGAGAAGAATTCCATCAGTCCAGTTCTAAGCCCATGTGTCTAATACCAATCTATAACTCCTCTTCAGACTAATGAAGCACATGCAATGATTCCAGGACAATCACAGTATAGTAAGTGCAGAGTCTTTTGTAGCCAGTGGTGGTAGAAGCATCTCAGGGCTGGAAGGCGTCTCACAGTGGTTCCTCTAGTTTCTGGGGCTCAGGGTCTATCAGCATGCTGTCATGTGTCTTGTTAGCTGCAACTTCCCTCAGGGAGTGAGCAGAGAGTGTCTCCTGCCTTCAAGAAGGAATTACCAGATTTCCCAGAATTCTCATAGGAGAAAGCCATGCCCACACAGAGGTCTTATTGGCTATCTCCAGATCGACAGGCTAGCCTCAACCCCTACACTCTTAATCCTAAAATTGACACCAGATTAGTTGACTGCCATAGTGGTAATTTTTTTTATTGCCTTGTGTCCTTCCATAGCTATTCACATATCTGTTTTATGCTTCCTCTTATACAATGTCTATCTTTTTAAGGAAATCATTAATTTTACAAAGATTTTTAAGGTTGTTGAAGTACCAAAAATAAAACCAAATCTGTTGCCTTTGAATCAATTCTGATGTATTTTGACCCTATAGGACAGAGTAAAACTATTTCTGAGAGTTTTCTTGAAGAAAACAGGCTGACAAATCTTTCTTCCATGCTGTGTTTGAGCCTCTGATGTTTTTGTAAGTCGTCAAGTGCTCAACCACTGTGTCATTAAGGCTTTTTGTTGGCATAAGTGGACAAAATACTTTTATCATTTAAAAGCTTCCATTAAAGCTAATATTTATCAGGTTTTCTGTTTCCAAAGTTGTATATATTTTTTGTTCCCTCTTCATCCCCCTCTTCTTAGACCTACCAAAGATTTATCTAGTTTATTAGGCAAATAATAAGCTAACAAAGAATGAAATTTGGTTTTACAGATCGATTGTACCATTTTTCAATGTTTTCTATATAATTAATTCCTTATGCTAGGTTTTTCCTTTTCATTTCTGATGGTTTATTTTGCCGATCACTTTGTTTTGCTTTGTTTTAATAGAGAGTGAGACACATATAAGCAATAAAATGTTATGGACATGATAATGCATGTTTACATTTGGCACAATGAGGATACAAAATAAGAAGGAAATTCTATAAGGCGAGGCTTGTGGTGGTAGCAATATGATGTCATTGAACCACAAGACAAGATGCCAAGCTACTCATGCTCCTAAATAGCACAAATAATTCTGGAGAAGTCACATCTATACTCTCTCCAAAAGAGTTATAGTGATTGCTTTCAGAAGAAGGCTTCTAATATGCACCCCTTTAATAAAAGCAGTTGCCCCTCACTTGACTTTGACTCCTTATGGCTCCATGTATGACAAAGTAGAAAGACACACCATAGAGTTTTCCATGCCTGATTTTTTAAAGAAGTAGACCCAGGTCTTTCTTGGTCGCAGGCTTTTTTCTGAGGCACATCTGGGTGATCTGCACCTCCAGCCTTCTGAGTAGTAACTCAATACATTAGCTATTGGCACCATGCAGGGACTCGGATGCTTCTTTATGGTATCTACTCTTACTTTGCCATGTGCATTCATTGTTTATTCAATAGGTACATTTAATATGAAGTAAAATAAAACTCATTTTATTGCAAACATTAATTCCTACATATGGAAGAACTCTCAGAGGTTAACTAGTTTAAATATCTTAATTATGTAAAGACATTTTTAAACCTTAGGAAAGACAGAGGTATTCAGCCTCTCAGAAGGGTTCTTAAGTGCACTCTGGAAATCTCTATTAAACCAGACTGCATGACTGCATAAAGACCTGTCTGGTCTGCTCATAGCAGCAGTGGTTGCAATACAACAGCTCAGGACCCCGGGAGGGAAGTCACAGTAGAGAAAGTCTGAGTAGGAAGGCAATCACTGGCTCCAGCCACAACAGTGACAGTGGAGAGAATGAGAGGTTTCCTGTCGGCGGCAGCTCTTACTTTAGTTTCAAGACTTCTTATCTCTGGCAGATTGTGTCTGCCTCCACTCACCTAACAGCTTTCCTGGCTCTGGTTTTTAGCTTCTGAATCCATTTCAGTACTAGACAGTTTCCCTGTCTGCCCTGCCTTTGACCTGCAACATCTTTTTACTTCCTAAGCATATACCCTCTTTACCCAAGCTCAGCAATTTTACTATTTCTTCCACCAGGAAAGAGTGTTCACTGTAAATGCAGATTATAAATAACCATGAGGTTCAAAGTGGTTATTGAAAGTTGGGTGAAAAAGACTTGGAAAATGGAATTAGCAAGGTAGGTTCAGGCAATAAGAGACTATTTATCTGGGTGAGATGGAAGAGTAAGTTTGTGTAGAGTGTACAGTGAGACAGGGAACAGGCCAGAGGTTATGTTTGGAAAAAGGAAAAACCAAATTCAAGATGTCAAAGGGCAAGGCTAAAAAGGGGAAAGAGGAGTGGAAATAAACACGTATTCATTGAATACTTTCTGGCATTGCAAAACTCTATGAGTAGTCAATTTTTTTCAACCTTTATGTACTTTGCCAATTATGGAATACTGTGAAAATCATGGGAACAAAATATCTAGCCTAGCCCTCATATGCACCATATTGATAAGTGGAGGGTCATGCATTTGAGATGGATAATAGAGATGTGGGTGGCAGGCTAATGGGAACAATGGAAAGGGAATATTGAATCCCTTTTACAGTTCTCACTGACCAGAGAAAATGACACCCTCATCTGACAACCAATGTAAGAAGCCTGCCCACATTGCCACTGCAACAGAAAGTCTTGCCAATGCTACTTTCCCGATATATCTTGAATGTAGAACCCCTTTAATAGACCCCCCATCCTCATCTCAACTCATGTTATCATCCTAGAGTTAATAAAAATTGACCCTCATTTACAGGATACTGGTAGTTTAGCAGTATCAATATCACCTTCCATGTAGGAGATCTGAACTGATTGATTCCCTGTCAATGTATTTCGTGCAGAGTCTCCAACAGTGGAGACTTTGGTGTTGCTATGGTACTGAACAGGTTCCCATTTAGCCTCTAGAGTGAGCTAGACTAGGGAGAAAGAAGGTGCGGTCTATTTTTGAATAAAGCAATTAAAATTCCTACAGATCATAGAGGTCCAGTAAGTAACTGTTCACAGGATGTAACAAGCTTCAGTTCAACTCTGCATGGGGTTGCCACATGTCAGAGGTGGCTTGAATGGTGACTAACAACAAGAAGATCCTCATCTAGACTATCCTACTAGCTCTGTACTCATCTGTCTTCTCTACGATATATTTTACATTGACCAAATGAAGTAAACATCATATGTATAGCTAATCATGACTTTCAATCTCATAAACTTTTCCTAGAGTTTCCCATGCCATCAGAGATAATATTTGTTATCTTTAATAGGAATCCCCCAAAGTTCTTTTTAAGCTACTTTCCTCTTCTCCCTAATCATATTGGTTTTTTTCTCTTCCTTAAACTTAATAAATTTCTCTCAGTGTTAATACTTTAATTTCCACTTCTCTTCACTTGACATTTCTCTCTCTCTTAGTCTGACTCAATTTTTTTTATCCCTTAGATATAAAATTCATCATAATGTACATAAATGTGAATTTCTTTGTTGAATCTATATTTGATCATCCTGTTATGCATTTAATTAATATGATAATTTATTGCAAACCATAACTACTAGCAAGTTGGAAGTGCCACAATAGAAGAAATTATTCTATTATTTACCCAATTTACAGTTGATACTCCTTTTGAATAAGTGAAAAAATATTAAAGAAATGAAAGAAACAAATATTAAAGCAAAACAGAAATATTGCCTTGAAAAATTTAATCCATGTGGTTGAATGGTTAATTTCTCAGTTGTTATCCCAAAGATGGGAGGTCCATGTCACTTAGAGAAACCTTAAAGGATAGACCTGGTGATTTCCTTCTGAAAAATTAGTCATGGAAAATCCTGTGGCATCCAATTCTACTCTGAAAAGCAGAGTATATATGAATCAGAAGTGACTTGACAGCTACGACTGGTCATTATTTAACTAACTGTTGAAACTGATCTCTGGAACAAAGTTCTTCAAGTCGCTCAGCATAACCTGGATGTAGGTATTGGTTTATCAGACTAGCTTCTCCAGGGCTAAGTGAGGCTCTCGTGGCACATCTCTGTGACTCTGAAATAAAATTGAAAATGAAAATAAAGCTATCATAGTTCTACAGAAGGGATACTATTTAAATAATGGTGATTCCATTTGTTTGCAAAAATACATTTATGGCTCTTGAGTAACTTTAAATTGCTGTGAGAGAGAGGATTGGCTCTTCTATCTCTTTTTCAGGGGTCGATTACTCAAAAAAAGCAATAAGCAATGTGAGCATGGCCCTTTTTGTGCTTAATTACTAATCAGTCTGCTACCAGTTAGTAAGTAAACACAAGTGAAATCATGCTTACTTTGCGTATTGGTTACTCTATCAGAGATTATAAATTAGAAAAGAGTCTGTGTTTGTGTTGGAGGTGCTATGGGATTTGAAAGGTGGTCATCATACCCCAAACCAGAATATTTGGTGTGGAGAAATAAAAGATGAAATTTCTCATTGCAGATTAGTAAGTAATTGCCAGTAAGTCCATGCTTACCTTGCTCATTGGTTCACCTGTCACAGGGCATCATCCCCCATCCCACCTGAATAATGTTCAGCTTTGATACTGTGGCAGTCATGTGCTTATGTTAATTTTATGATTGAAATGTAGGGGTGGAGTCTAGTCTGTTAATCTGGAGATAGCCACTGAGTAGGCAATGAGGCCTCTATGTGGGCATGGCTTTCTCCTGAGACTTCTGGGAAATCTCGTGATATTTCCCTCGTGAAGATGAGAAGCTATCTTCCCCAGTTGTTGGGAGTTAGTCTCAGAGGCGATAAGTCACGGACAAGACAAGATGGCAGCGTCTGAGAAGCTGGAGGAGCAAGTGGAGAGACCACACGGCTTTGCCCTGATGAAGCCAGACCTCTGAAGCTGGAGCAGCATGCTGTTGATGGACCCTGAGCCCTGGAAGCAAGGAACCATGGGGAGACCCCTGCCAGCACCGGGATTCTGCACCCACTGACCTGTGACTTCGTGAGTCGGAAGGAGACTTTGTAGACTGATTTCAGGCATATGGGTTAATATCGGACTTATGACTTTGTACTGGACTGGATAGGAATGCCTTCTTAGTGTCACATTCCTTTTGTATATACCCTTTCCTTATATCGATATGCGTGTCTTTGAAATTTGTTCCTCTAGTCTACCCGGACTAACACAGATACTAATTTTCCCTTTGTCTTATGATGAAATATGATCTCTTGCTCTGTTTCCTGCCCTACATTTTCCTCCATCTCATTTATGCCCATGCCTCTAGGATTCTTTTCTTCATTTTCCTGATTCCAGCTTGGGACTGTAGATGCAGCTAACAGGATGTGCTCTGCTTCTAAAATATTAAATATCTAAATAGTTTTCTCTTTGGAAAAGTTAAAAAGAAACTTAAGCAAGTATGTGTGGGCAGAACAAAGCCCCTCTGCTCTTTTGAAATGCCCTTAAAGACTGGGACTACATTCTCATTTCTCCAGCACGGCTGCAACCATGCCTGGGCCCACCCACTGGTGTGCAGGCTCAGCAAGCGGCACCCCGCTCTGCTGGAGGGATTTGGGAATTTTCCATGCAGTGAGTCAATCTGGGCAGACAAACCCTGCTGAAAAGGCTTACAGATTGAGGATTGTAAACTTCTCCCACTGAGAAGCACTAACAGTTTGTAAGAAAGAAAATTTCTGATAAACCCTGGAGTATCATTTTTTTTTTGGTTTTCATTTCATTTGGGGGCCAGCTGTGAAAGGGAAATGACTGTAAACAGGCTATTAGTAAAACTGCATTAGCAAAACTACCACAAGGGAAAGTAACAAGCAACTGTTACGTCAGCCAGGACTTCCCACCACTCTTTGAAAGGCGAAAGAAATGGAATAAAGCCCTGAGGTGTACCTATCTTGCCCAAACTGAAACAAAACGACCAAAGATTGTTTTCGGAGTGTAGCTTTACCATAGCCATTACTGTAAAATGACTTCTGACTCATAGCCACCCGGTTGTGACAGAGTAGAAGTATGCTTCACAGGTGTGGCAGTCATGTGCTTATGTTAATTTCACGATTGAGATGTAGGGGTGGAGTCTAGCCTGTTAATCTGGAGATGGCCATTGAGTAGCCAGTGAGAGCTCTGTGTGGGCATGGCTTTCTCCTGATATGTTTGGGAAATCTCGCGATGTTTCCCTCATGAAGATGAGAAGCTATCTCCCTGGTTGTTGGGAATTAATATCAGAGACAAGGAATTATGAACAAGACAAGATGGCATTGTCTGAGCTGCTGCAGGAACCAGACCTCTGAAGCTAGAGAAGCCATGGGGAGACCCCTGCCACTTATAAGTTGCTTCTACCACCACTGGATGCTGTTGATGGACCCTGAGCCCTGGAGATTAGGAGCCATGAGGGGACCCCTGCTAGTGTCGGGACTCTGCACCCACTGGCCTGTGACTTTGTGAGTTGGAAGGAGACTTTATAGACTGATATCGGGCATATGGGTTAATATCAGACTTATGACTTTGAACTGGACTGGGCTGGGATGCTTTCTCAATGTCCCATTCCTCTTGCATATAAACCTTTTCCTTATATCCATATGTGTGTCTATGGAATTTGTTTCTCTAGTTTACCTGGACTGACACAACAGGCTTGGTTATTGAAAAGCATTATCTCCTTGCCTGTCTTCCCAGACTCTTCTGGATGGACTAGGACCGTCAATGATTCATGTAGGAGCTTGCTTTTTTAACCTTTTGCACCTCCCAGGAACCCCTGCTTCACCAAAAAGGCACCAATATGTATCAGCCCATCAAAACCTGCCATATTGACTTTGAGATGGGGCTTCTTTTGCCTTATGATACCATAAGTTGGCCTTCATTTAAAAAAATTTGTTATGGGTAAATCATTTAATTATCTCCTGATACACATAATATTAGAAAATGCATTGCCATGATAGCCACAGGTCTAACAGTTCATTAGGAAAATCACTTAAGCAAGGTTCACTTCTGTGTCTTAGTTGTTAAGTGAAGAAAACATGAAGAAAAGGAGGGAGGAGAAGGAATATGATTCTACCAAGAAGGGACAGCAGAAAGAGAGGCCAGAGGAGGAAACACCACCCAGAGGCCAGAGGTCACTCTCAGGTCATTCAATCAATAGTACATCATTATGGGGATGAAACAGTAAATCAAAGCTAAAGGTTTAAAGATTTAAAATATAAATTTCAGCTCTCTAATTACTCCTTATTTGGATTCCAAAAATAGGTCAGTCATCTCTGAAAAGCTGCCTCAGTGGACCCAGCGCTGTGGGGCCTTGCAGTATCCCTCTGGCAGTGTCTGCTTGGCTCTTCCTCCTCTTCTTGAAGGAGGGGTATAACAGGGAGCTACCCTGGCTCTCCTCCCTCCATTTTTCTGAGGCTCTCTCGGAAAGCATTCCAAACCCCAAGCCCAGTGGGGAATGCAAGAGACCACTGGAGACCTCTGTGAGGCCAAACTGATGCCTGGTCTGCTTGGCAAAATTTCAGACCCAACACCTTGGGTTTTAGGGCACCTGGCATGACCTTATGGAGGAGATTTGTTTATTAGCTGTTCTGTTAGCGTTCCATTCATTCATTTAAATAAACAACTTAGATCTCTGATCATGACTCAAGGTTCTCCCTCAGCAGCCTTAAATGAAAGGAAGCTTCTGTTATACTTTATGACTTGACTTTGCAAATTTGAGTTAAAAGAAGGGGGCAGCCAAGACTCAATTGATTTCTGTCTCAGATGAAGTCACATAACAAGATCAACTAAAAGCAAGAGTTTGCAACCCAAATCCAGCCAGCACTTTTATTCTTTAAGTCCTTTTGTTGGCAGCATGGAAATAGTACAAAATAGTTTATCAAGCATGCACTAAGAACAACCATTATGAGTGAATGATTGGTTTGAGGTTGGGAAATGCAGAGTTGAGTTGAGAAGCACAGACTTCTGGCAATCTTCAGTGTCCTGTTATTCTTTTTTTTCTCTGTCCTGTTATTCTTATCGCTGCTAGCTGCTGCTGAGTTGATAACCCATGCACAATAGAATGAAATGCTGCCCAGCCCTGCATCATCCCCATGATCACTTGTGGTTAAGACCCATGTGATCCACAGAGCTATCACTGGCTCACTTTCGGAGTAGAGGAACAGGTAATTTTCCCCTGATCCATGTTAGCCATCAAGCTGCACCGAAACTCATTCAACATCATGGCAACCTCCAACCCTCCACTAAAAGTCAAGTGGATGGTGGCTGCACTGGCCAAATTGAAGATGATAATTTTACCACGGAACTAGCAATGCCAGGTGTTATATTGGATAGCCACTTTACACATCTGAACTTTAGTTCTTTCTTTTGCATAGGTTCGCCAAGAAAATCTTTTTGTTTGTTTGGTTTTTTTTGGCCAAGAAAATCTTTAAAAATTGTTTATTTTAAAATATCATGGCTGTATGACTTGACTGATTATCATAGCAGAGCTAGTGGTAGAAACTCGGCAATTACAACTTTCAGGAGAAGGCTTTACCTAAGGGGTTATGGGATGAGACAGTCGTATTTAAGGATGATTTCCAGCTACAAGTTTATTTGATAATATTGGACGGAGGGTGATGAAAAATAAATGTCAGCAATGAGAAAAGGTAAAATGAGCAGAATAACTTGGAGAGTTTGAGTTAAAGACTAGAGTGGCAGCTTGGGTAATTCCCCTGTCTACAGCTTGGTGGAACCAAGATATGAACTTATGAATATGAAATAACAAGTATAAGCATATGTATAGAGTTTTAAATGTATTAGTGGTTACCAGGAGTGAGACAGAAGTGGATGCTGGGAGCTATTGCTTAGATTAGAAATCAGTGGGTTTCTGAGTATTGGGGATAGGAAATTTGACAGTGAATCTTCTCTTTTTTTTTGCTTTTTTAGGCATCACTGCCCTCTGATGGTGGGAATAGGAGGCCCAGCCTTTGTGCCTGTGGAGCTGGAATTGAACCTCCATCCCAGTGGGCCGCAGTCCGGCGCAAAATCCTACGCCACTGGGGCTTAGCCCGACAGTGAATCTTCTTGATGGTGATATCAGATGATGAATATAAATGCTATCACTAAGCTGTATACCTGAAAAGTGTCAAAATGGCATTTTTGGTATTATATATGTATATAGACAAAAATTGTTAAAGTGAAAAATAAACATTAAAATGAAAATTAAGTGATTAAAATAATAGGTTCATTTTGGGACACAGAGGATTCTTCCATTTTGACAATAAGAGACGAATAGGACCATGAGGAACATTTGAAATCCATGCAATTAAATGTCCAAAGCCACATATATGCATATGCCTTCTTAATAATTGCCAATAGCACTATTATTTGTTCTTGCCATAAATATTGCTCTCTTGGTTTTTCTTTATTTAAAGAAAGGTTGCATGGACAATTTTTCCTTCCCATAATTACATTTCCTCCAGTGACTTAGAAGGACTACATTTTCTTTTGCATGATTATCATTGATAACCCAGATAGAAATAATTGGAACAAAACATTAATGAATCCTGTTTATGTAAACATAAGAAAAAAGTGATTTATTTTCCTATTTTGCACTACCACATTTCCTAAGTTGTTCCATCTCTAGAGTGTTGTGCAAGAGTTGCTGTAGAAATTAAATGACAATGAAGGGAAGTATTTAGAGTAGTACCTGCCACAAATCAATACTTTGATAAGTATTAATTGATATTGTAATAAAAATAGAATCTAATATACCTCTGCAAATTGTTACTGTTTTTTTGGTTTCCGTTTTTCCTATCATAAATCTTTTCATTAACAATTAGCTTTATTATACTTAAATATATATATTTTTTATTCTTTTAAAAATAATTTTATTGGGGCTCATAAAACACTTATGACAAACCACCCATTCATCCATTGTGTCAAGCACATTTGTGCATTTGTTGCCATCATCATTTTCAAAACATTTTCTTTCTACTTGAGCCCATTGTATCAGCTCTTCATTTTTGCCCACCCTCCTCCCTCCCAAATCATTGGGGGTTTTTATAGGTTATTATTATTTTTTCAAGTCTTACACTGACCAATGTCTCCCTTCACCCAATTTTCTGTTGTCCATCCCCCAGGGAGTGGGTTATATGTAGATCATTGTGAGACTGGTTCCCCCTCCTCCACTACACATCTTTCCCTTACCCTTCTGGTATCATTATTCAAGGGATTTTATCAGTTCTGTATATATGTACCAGTGTACATTCTCTGGTATATAGGCTTGATTCTTGTTGTTTGTTTTATAGAGTCATGATTTCCTAGGTACTGTCACTATTTTGATTCATCTGTTAGTTGATTAAATATTCCAGAAAATAATTTTAGTAGAAAGTATATGCAAATATATTACAGTTACATTAAGTTTGAAAAAAACAGGGAAAAAGGGAATTTTGAACCACTCTTAGAAGGTTGAAATATATATTTATATCTTTTGTGTCTAGAGTATTTGCCTCCACCAGATAAAGGAGCTTAATTCATAGTCATTAGGAACTCGAGCTTTGCCAATCTTCTTGTCATTTTCATTCCCAAGAAACTGCTGTTTGAAGCTTTATCCATCAGATCTGTATTCCATCCAGCATAAACAAGAATAGCCCCCAAAAGAACACTGTACTCATTTTAAGGAAACTTTCTGCAAGTTGCAAATACCACTTAGGCTTATATCTCTTTGTTCAGAATTCAGTTACATGGAAACAGTGCAAGGAAGACTGTGGCATGCAGTCTTCACTCTGAGCAGTCATTACTCAGCTAAAAAAAAATCATTTTTGGAAGAGAAGAGAAAAGAAGATAATAGTTTACCTGCAAAAGCTACCTGAATCCCCATGAATTGTTTTTCCCAGATCATGCTCCTCTTCCACAGAGAAATAGTCCCAAGTCCTACCTGTTGCTAGGCCTTTCGAGCTCAAACTCTAGGACCTGTAGGTGATGTCCAGCCCTCTCCACCAAGTCTGTCTTTCTTATGCTGAATCTACTTTGGTTAACTAAAAATACAATGATCAAAACTGAAAAAATATTGTTTTTATACAAACAAAAAAAAAGATTTGGAAACACAGCAGTTATTGACCAGATGTTTGCAGTTCTCTCTTTTCTATCATATCTATAACAATGATCCAATTCAGTAAGCAGGAATGGTAGAGACATTTTCTCTTGTAGAATGGCAGGCTGTTTGCTTGACCTTCGGGCTTTTCTTTGTGCTCCTCATATTCATATGCCAGGCAGGTTTTGGAGAACATGCTGCTTTGGGGACATTTTAGACTTTCTTTCTACTCATACACATTGGACACCTGGAATTTTCTTAGTAGTTGAACAGTGAGCAGCACCAATAGTCAGACGTGTGATTCTTTAAATGCAATTTCATCCATCAACACTTCAGTTGATTTCCTGTGTGTTTGCTTCCCATCAGGCCCATGTGCAAGTAAATGTTACCAAAATCTTGTGGCGACAGAACATTTAAACTGGCCTCTGTGTTCTTCTCAACCCTTCTCTCAAGTCAATAATGGTTTTGAAGGTATTTTGAACAAGAATTGTGAATATTGTTATGTACTACCAAGTTGATTCTGACTCTGGAGGACAGAATAGAACTGATTTATAGGGTTCCCTGGACTGTATCTTTATGAGAACAACTCATTAGTTGTTTTAACCAATCTGGAACATGTTATCTGGCAGAGAACCCTTAAGGGAAGATGTGAAAAAGATTATTTGAAAACAAGGTTTTTTCTCTTGCTAAGTCACGGGATCCAGAGTCACTACTACTTAAACGTGCTTGACAATTGGTGTTTTAGTTTTTGTTCTTTGTTTCTGTCCTGCAAGGCTTGGTTACCAAACCCTCAGCCAACTTAGATTGCAAACAATGGGCAGAAAGTTCCTACAAATGTCTTTCCTTCCATTTGGCTTGCAGCCTGTCATGTTGTAGGCAGAAGTTCTCTTCTCCTTAGTGGGACTTCTCTGAGAATGGAAAGCATCAACACACACAAACATTCAGATGCTGCCTCTCATTTCTTTTAATTACTTCTCTGCTACTTGAGTATATTTCTATAATCATATTTTTATTCTGTGTGAATCCTTTAATAATATCTAGGTTTCCTATTCCATTCCCTTATTTTCCATTATGTCTTCTTCTAAGACAGAGAGACAATTCAGAAATGTAATAGCCAGATGTCTGTTGGTTTGGATGTTTTGGACCTTGGCAGAGTAAATTCTTCTCTGTATGTGAGAAATTGCTGGGGATGAGTAATGCAACTGCCTAGTATAATACATAATCATATTTTGGAGAGGATCTCCTAAGCTGTCCCTACTGCTTTTGCTGGCTCATGACTTCATGTCCAAGCATTCTGGAAAATCATCAGTATAGTCCACATAACATCTTGCCATTATCCTGGGAAAAAGAATAACCCCTTTGTAAAGCCCCATCTCACCCTCCACTCCTACCTGCCAAGAAACTCTTCAAGGTCAGAGAGACCAATAAATCAAAGACCTGATTAAGGAAAGTCCCCTTAGGGTCCCCTCTTTCACCTTCAAAGGGTTCCTCTCATTTGCAGTTTTCTAAATGCCAGAAACAATACAAGTTATAAGAGACCAGCAAGGCTTGTTTTCACATGTTTCTAAAGAGGCCAGGCTGCCCCCTTAGGAAGGTGCATTATAAGTCTCCCAACACGGTCCTTAATTTTACCTTTAAGTTTAGATTCTTACATTTCAATATCATCTTGCTTTGTTCTGAAAATTTGAAGGCTTCTTTCTTGTTTTTCATGTTTCTTCTCAGTTTTGTCAGGCTTGAGATGGCATGAAGATGAAGAGCTCAGAGAAAGCTTTTTGTTCTCAAGGCAGTGCTTTCCGTTGAAGCTCCAACCTACAGTCAAATTTAAGATACCTGCAAGAAAAGCAAGGAGAATGTCCAGCAAGCAATTTTACATATAAAACAAGTACTGTAGGTTTTTCTAAAAAGAACCCATAAACCAGCTTGGGTTAGTTTTGGACTAATTTCCCAGAACTGCATCTGGACTGTGAAAGTAGCCAGATGTCGAGAATAGTGAATGGAGCGAGGTCTTTTTGCACACATGACAAAGAAAAGGCAACTCTTCGGGAAGGCGGATTGGCAAATATGTGATTGTACATAGAGAGAACACCAGAGATCCCCGCATGCAAACTCTAAAGAAATGGCAGTGCCTTCTTGAGGCCGCATCCTTGTGGTAGTGCAAGCCAAATAAATCACATGTTGTCATCAAGGCAGATTATCCTCTCCTTATGAGTCAGTCTGGGAAGCAAAATTAGAGAAAGTCTGCTGTAAAAAAAATCCCCGTCTCATTTAATTCTTTCCGTATTCAAACTTTTCCTTTCACAGTTTGGATTAGTGCCTTCACACTAATAGTCTCTGGAGACTATTTTCTGATCAGATTCTAACAGTAATTCATCTAGGTCTGTTGGGCTGCCTAGTACTTAAAAACAAAAACAATGCCCAGGGAAAATAAGTCATCACTTAAACCTGAATGTGTTTTTGTGCTGATCTTTTGAGTCTTGTGGTTTCACTATTTTCTCTCCTCTTGAGGAAGATGGTGCTTCCAGGGTGGTCGGACATGCCAAATGCTGACACAGAAGATATCTGGGCTGGCATCTATCTTCAGTTCTGTGTCAGGCTCTTCTAGAAGCAAGACTGATGTGAGTCAGCAGAAACCTCATTAAGTGAGTCACACCATTAATAAAAGGTGCCGATTGCAAACGGGTGTTTATTTCAGTGTTGATGGAAACCAGGTCATAGTGGCCTTGAATCAAAAATAACCTCAGGCCAGACATATTGAACTTGGACCAGACTTGAAATCCCTGGCATTCCTTCCTTCCTGAAGGCAAACACGCACCCAGATGACACCATTGCCTTCTTTGTCCTACCAACATATTGCTCCTTGTTACCAGCGTCTCCACCGTGCTTAACAGTTTACAAAACTCCTCCACTTACAACTCCTTTGTTCCCACCTTAAACGAGGATTAAGTGCTTGTGCTCTACAGTCAGAGCTACTGCTCGATCACTTTCAAATGGAGGGAATTTGATTCACTTACTTTAACATTAGGTTTTCTTTTCTTAGATTCCCCTACTGAAGACAACAATAATATTATTTCCACTGAGGCAGGTAAAGATGAAATTAGATTATATAGCTAAAAAAATGTGTGGCACATAACAATAACTAAGTAAATGTAACACTGAGCTTTGGGTAACAAGTATTATGTCAATTAGTGGGTGAGGACATGAAAGATCAGAAAGCTTATTTGCCCAAGGCCATAGCGTCAGGATTGGATGGCACCTCAAAGTGAAACAAGTTCTTCTACCTTCCAAGCTATCATAGAATAAATCAGATGGTGTCAGACTATCAAAAAGAAGAGTCTCTGGGTCTTAAGTCTTGTCTTCAAATATGCAGCCATCAAAGTGATCAATCAATCAATGCATCAATCAAATGTATTGATTCTTCTTCAGTTTTTCTTATCCATGGTCCAATGTTCACATGAATAGAAGGTGATTGAAAACACCATGGGTTGAGCCAGGCACACCTTAGTCTCGAAGGAAGATCCTTGCATTTCAGCACTCTGAAGATGCCTCATGCCGCAGATCCACTCAGTGCAATGTGTCTTTTGATCTTTTACTACTGCATCCATGAGCATTGATTGTGGATCCAAGCAGGATTAGATCCTTGACAATTTCAGTATTTTTCTTCATGTATACTGTTACTTATTGGAACAGTTGTGAGGATTTGTGTTTACCTTGAATTGCAATCTATACTGAACTTTGCAATCCTTGATCTTCATCAGAAAGTGCTTCAAGCCCTCCTCGTTTTCAGCAAGCAAAATTGGTCACGTACATACTAAATATTGTTAAAATCTTTCTCCAATCCTGATGCTACATTCTTTTTCATATAAACCAGCATCTCTGGTGCTCTGCTCAGCATATAGACTGAATAAGTATGCTGACAGGACTCAAACCCAATAGAAACCTTTTCTGATTTTTAAACCATGTTGCATTCCCTTGATCTAACTCACAGCTGCCCCTTGATCCATTCACAATTTCCATATGATCACAACGAAGTGCTCTGGATTTCCCATTCTTCTCAAGCTTGTCCACAGTTTTTAAAATCCACCTAGTTGAATACCTTTACAGATTCAACAAAAACACAGCCATCATTCTCTGCTTTTAACAAAGGTCCATATGTTATCATATCTTCTTTTACAGCCACTTCTGAACCCAACCTGAAACTTTGGCAGCTCCGTCAATGTACTGCTGCAATTTGATTGCATGATCTTCAGAAACATTTTACTTGAGTGTGATATCAATGGTATTGTTCTATAATGTGGCCATTCTGTTTGGTCCTCTTGTTTGTCAAATTGTGGTGACTGGAGTGTTGCAGTAAGGCTGGAAGCTAGCTATCTTGTATGTCCAATTCCAACCTGGTTACCCAAAGTGAACAGTTTTGTGGCACTCCACAATAAGAACAGACCAGGAAGAAGGAATTGTCTGCCCACTTCAGAGGGAGGAGTTATCCATGGAAGCCATATGCAGAGCATGGAAGCATCCGATATCTAAAACTTAATGAATGGAAACAGAACATTTATTATAGAGAGTGCCAGCAGACAGGCCCTTCAGATCAGAAAGCACTAGAAATGTGACTGATAAGGAGGGGTTTTCTCCAAGCAGTCGACCAGTGTGCCATGAATAGGGCAAAGCCTGTGAGAGTGAGGCCTCTGAGATTTTTGTCCCCTGATGGGATATGGCTCAAGGTGAGAAGACACAGCTATAAAAATGGAATATTCAGAACTTGTAATATAGCAAGTATGAATCTAGGATAATGGGAAGTTGTAGAAAATGAAATGGAATGCTAAAAATTGATATCTCTGCATTTGTGAGGTAAAAGAACTGGTATTGGTCACATTAAATCTGAAAATCTTAGAGATACCTAGCTTCTAGCATTAGCGCAGCACATCAGTCACCACAATTTGATGAACCAATAAACAGATGATGTAGTTGAAACTGAACACATCATCACCTGATCTCACTTTTAACTTGGTTTAAAGTTGTTTCAGGTTTTTAATATTTTCTACTCTCCTTTTGCTTTAGGTTTTTCTGTTTTGTTTTGCTATTGTTATTTGTTCCTTATTTTGTATGCTTTTCTGTATTTGGAATCCAGGATATGTTAATCTATAGAAACAGTAGTAACTGGGTTAATAATTTCCTAAGGGCGTGACAGGGTGGGGGGGGGTTATCAGAAATAGGTAGCTAATAATAATCAGTATGAGAAAGAAGAAAATGTTTTCTTCACCACAAATTAGTTGTGAAGGTTTCACAACTCTTCTTAATATGATTGAACTATTAAGTCCTATGATATGGGAATTATAGGCCATTAAAATGATTTTTTAAAGCTACCATGGCTCAGGCTTCTGAAATATAGCAAAGTTTACTCTTGTCCTAGTCACATTTTTTTTCATTTTTATTATTTTCATTTTAATAAATCATTTATTGCTGTGTCTTATAGCCTTTATTACAATCCACACACCAATTGTGTCAAGCACATTTGTACACATGCTGCTGTCATCATTTCCAAAATATTTTCTTTCCACTTGAGCCCTTAGTATCAGCTCCTTTCCCCCCTCCCCCCTCCCCACTTCAAGAAACCCTGATAATTAAAAACTTATTTTTATTTTCATAGTTTACAGTGTCCACTGTTGCCCTTTACCAACATTTCTGTTGTTTCCCCCCCGATGGGGTGGGGGGTGGATTGTATGTGGATCATTACATTAGGTTTCTCCTTTCTTCCCCTTACCCCTACCTTCATGATATTGCTACTTTCAGCATTGGTTCCAAGGGGTTTATCTGCCCTGGATTCTGTGTGCCAAGAGCTCTTCTCTGTACCAATATTCATGCTCTGGTCTTGCCATATTTGTAAGAGAGAATTAGGATCAAAATAATTGGGGTGGGGTGGGTTCAGTGGAAGCATTAAAGAACTAAAACAGGGTGTCAAACTGGTGGGCCTAGAAGTAATTTTTTGTGGCCCACGTGGCTCTGAAATAAAATGAAATTAGAAAAAAATGTTATGCAGCCTAATTGTGATAGTGCCTATGCACTATTTTCTTCATAGCATTTTTTTATATTTTCATTTTATTTCAGAGCATCAGGGACCACACAAAAATTACCTCCAGGGCTGCATATGGCTGGCACCCCTGAACTCAAGGAATGTTTTTTGTTTCCTCGGTGCTATGCTCTACCCTGGCTGGATCATCCCTTCCTTGTGACCCTTCTGTGAGGGCATGTCCAAATGTCTACAGATGGGCTTTGGGTTTCCATTCTGATCCTCCTTGTTTGCATCTGTTTTGCGTCTTCGGATGCCTGATCTCATGAACACCTCATGATAACAGGGGTTGGTGTGCTTCTTCCATGTGGGTTTTATTATTTCTCTGCTAGATGGCCACTTGTTTACCTTCAAGCCTTTATGACCCCTCTATCTTGTAATAGCCATGCACTATCCACTTTCTTCACCACATTTGCTTAAGCACCCATTTTGTTTCCAGCCATCCTGTCAGGAAGGTGAATGCCAAGTTACTAGAACAAAGTGTACTGCATTGAGGGAGGACTTGAGTAGAGGCCTAAAGGCTGTCTGTGACCTTAATACTTAATCTATAAATATATGCATGATATTGTTATATATTTTCCTTGCTTCTGATTGGCCTACTGTTTTTACTGTATTCACTTTGATTTATATAATTATCACCTCTGTAACTTTAAATTCCTAGGAGCATGAGGACTTTATGGATGGTCTTTACCTTCAAGGTGTTTGTACTAAGTAGTTGCAGCAGCCACTTGAATAGTTAATTGTGGTTCCAAATAATGAACTAGCTTAGTAGTATATTTAATCAGAATTGGTTGTGGAGTGGGGAAGCAATGTGGTAAAAAAGGGTCTTGCATGAAGTAGGTGATCCAATAAATATTTTTTTATCCCACTGAGTGATTTTCTATGGGAGACAACCTGTCAGATAAATAGAGAGTGAAGAATAAATAGGAGTTATCTAAGAGCAAAACATTGCCTAGTTTTGCATATTTTTTCTGACTCATGATATGCTTGAATCTATTGTGTTGATCCAGTTCATTGAGGGGATCCTTCCTTTTGGCTTACTCTCTATTTCAGCGACTATGCTGTCATTTTCTGTAAGTTGTAGGCACTATTGGTGGAGTGACTAGATAGGAGAAATAGTTTCACTAGCACTTGTAGCTACCACTCTCCCTCACATTCCTCTACCACAGAGATTTGCATGTCACTGGGATGCTGAATATCATGACACCAGTATTTAACACTTTGAGGCAGTTTTGCAAAGCAAACAACATTTTAAATTAGGAAAATGTTTTGTAATTTGAAATGCATGATTTCAAATCAGGAAAGGTGTGTGTCAGTGTTGTATCCTCCAACTAAACTTATTGAATCTGTGTGCTGAACAAATAATCAAATAAACTGGCATATCTGAAGAAGAATGTAGCATCGGAATTGGAGGATGGGTTATTAACAACCTGCCATGAGCTGATGACACACCTTGCTTGCTTAAATGAGGAGGACTTGAAATGATTGCAGGACATCTCAAGAATCGCAGCCTTCTGTATGGATCACATACAAGTCATTGTAAAGAAGACCAATATCCTCACAACTGGACAAATAGGCAGCATCATGATACATGGAATAATGGTTGAAGTTTTCAAGAATTTCATCTCACTGAGTTCCTTGAGCAATGCTTATGGAACCAGCAGTGAAGAGACCAAATAACACTTTACATTGGGTAAGTTTGCTGCACAAGATCTCTTTAGAGTATTGAAAAGCAAGGATGTTTCTTTGAGGTCTAAGGTGCGCCTGACCCAAGTCATGGTATATTCTGTCACCTAAGATGCATGTGAAAGTTGGATAAGGAAGACTAGAGAAGGATTGATGTATTTTGATGTTGAAAGTATCACGGGCTGCCTAAAGAGCAAATAATTCTGTCTTGGAGGAAGCGCAGCCAGAATGAGCCTTAGAAGCCAAGACGACTAAACTTTTCTTACATACTTTCAGAATGTTTTCAGGAGAGATGTCTACCTGGAAAAGGCTTGTTAAAGAAGAGGGCTTGTGAAAAAGAGGAAGACCCCAGATAAAATAGATTGACACAGTGCCTGTGATGATGCACTCAAAGATAACAATTGTGAGGATCTTGTAGCAACAGGCAGTGTTTCTTTCTGTTGTATATAGAATCGTTATGAGTCAGAACGACCTTTGTGACCCCTGGTGACATCTCAAATATAAGCAAAGGATGATTACAGCAGAACTTCCAGACTAAGAGAGAAGAGGAAGAAATGCTTGATATGCTCCATCTGACAATTAACCCAGGAAAACCCTGTGAATGACAACAAAACAGGTTGGGATTCGCTCCGACCACACAGTGGCCATAGTAATGGACTCCATCATACCAATGGGCAGTAAATATAGTTCAGGAAATGGTTTGGTTTTGTTGTATGTGGTTTCTCCATGAGTTGGATCCAACTCAATGGCAAAAATAGCAACATCTAAAAAGCACTTTTTAAATAATTAAATTCTGCAGTGATCAGCTTTTGTAAGATTATGAATATTGGTAATATCCCATCAGAGTTAGGGGAATGTTCAATGTACTGTTAATTGAAGTACAATTTATGGATTATAAATAAGAAAACATCTGTCCTTGTTAAATAGGGGTCAATTTTAATTTAAAAATACCCATCAAAGAATAAAATATTATGCAGCTGGAGAAATATTTTGTAGACTTCTATTAATTTAGCATGAAAAGATGTATATGATTTCTTTGAATTGACAAATTATGGAAGGAATACTTTTAGTGTTTCACTATTAGATATAATGCTTGCTATATTTTTCTAGGCTTGCTTTTAGTGAGTTAATAAAATTGTCTTTTGTTGCTAGTTTCCAAAGGTTTTTTTTTTCAAATTCAATTGCTGTTGATGAGAACATTGATGGCTAATCAGTTCTCTTATTGTTCTTTGTGGATAATCTTTCATTGTTTCCCTCTTTCAATGCATTTGTTCTTATGCATGCTGTGTATAAAATCTTTAGTTGAGCCCTCTTTTTTCATCCAGTGCTGCTCATAATTTGATGAGTCTTTTAATCTAAGAACATAAACCTTTCTAATTATGGGAATTTTTCTTCTGTCATTGTTTTCTATATTCTCTTTTCTCTCCTCTTTGATGCATCTATCATGTTTAATTTTATTTCACTTTATGATTTTTGCTACATTTCTGGCTATGTTTTTTGGCTCAATCGATAAAGTCATTAAGTTGTTCTTATATCTGAGTCTATGTTGTTATTAAATTCATCTAGCTGAACTTTTGATTTTGATATTAAAATTTACAATTCATAAGCTCTCTGTTTGATTCATTTTCCTTTTTCAATGGTTAACAGCATCTTCTCCAAGAAGATTATATATATTTAAAACTTATTCTCAATGCTCTCTTAAATCTATGTCTCAGAGTATTACAGGGGGGTCAACTATTGCTTCAATAGCACTGCATAACAAATAACCTAAAAAAACAGTTCTTTATGATATCCATATTGTTAGGTGCCACAAAGGCTATTGCAATTTGTCGTGACTCTGCTGGTCTTGTGCCATTCTCACAATTACTAATATGTCTGATCTTATTATTAAAACTACTCCATCAACTCATGTACGTGAGGGTCATCTTCTACAGAAGCATCATGTCCACAGGACATCCTGGTCTCTCCTGTTCACATCTCCAAAGCACATTAGATGAAGTTTTCCTGTCTTGCTATTTGCTATTTTTTCTTCAAGACAAATTTGTTTGTTCTGCAGGCAGTCCATGGTATTTTTCAATATTATTCACTAACATGATAATTCAAATTCATTATTTCTTTCATGGTCTAGTTTGTATCCTTTAAACATACTTGTTCAATCTATGTGCTGAGCAATTAATCAGAATTAGAAGAAGACTATTAACTACTTTCAACATGCAGGTGATATAACCTTCATTGCTGAAAATACGGAGAACTTCAGCGCTGGTCTGTGAAGATCAAAGATCGCCGCCTTCTGTTTGGATTACAGCGCAATGTAAAGAAGACCAATATCCTCACACCTGGGTGAGCAGATAACATCATGATAAACAGAGAAAAGATTAAAGTTGTCAGCAATTTCATTTTACTTGGATCCATAATCAATGCTCATGGAAGTAACCGTCAAGAAATCAAGTGATACATTGCTGTAGACAAGTCTACCTTACAAAAAGGAAAACCAAACTCACTGCCATCCAAACGATTCCAACTCGTAGAGGCCCTACAAGAAAGGTAGAACGACCTTCATGGGTTTCTGATGCCGTAAAGCTTTATGAAAGCAAAAGTCCTCAGGTTCCTTCTGCTGAGCAGGCAGGGGTTTGAACTTGAAGCTGTACAAGGACTCTTGACTGTTTTAAAGAGCTAAGGTGTTACAGGGAAGAGAAAGGTGTGATTGACTCAAGCCATGATATTTTCAAACACTTTATCTCTATGTATAAGTGGCTTTCCAGGGTAAGCATGCATATTTCTTGCACACAACTTGGCAGACTAGGATCTGCTTGAGGAGAAAGGTTATGTAGGCTGGGATTCAGGATTCAGATTGGATTGGGACTGTCGCACATCTTTTTTACATTCACCTTGGACCAAAAACTTTCTTAGGTAGGTTCTCCTCCTAAAGTCCCGGAAAACAAGACAAACAGTGCATTCTTGTTTGAGGTCTTTCCTCACTGCCACATCTGCGACCAGTGATTCTCAATGGTACATTTAGCCTTGTATTTAATTTGTCAAACTAATAGTGCTATCTATGGGAGAACTTTCTGTCAGAGTGCATCTACCACAACCTACCTCAACTGATGATTTAGCAGATGTTTTCAATGTCTGCTGTGTCTATTTAGCACACATTGTTTTGGTACCTCTTGGCTTCTTACTCTAAGCACCCACAACATAGCATCTTCTTCTGCCAAAATGTTTTCTCTAGACATGGTTGTTGTTCATCCTGTATCTTTGTACAGGAGCCAGGAGATGGTTTTGGGGGAACAGGGAATTAACACCCCTAGGAGTCAAGAATTGGAAATGGTATATAAAAATGCTAACTTCTTTGTCTCTCAGGTGGAGAACTCAAAGGTCTGAAAGATGCCCCTGATCTTTAATGTACCATTTATTGGCTTCCTCCCCTTTCTCTTCTTACTTCCTCATTGTTCTATAGGGATTTTTGGAAATTATTTGGGAAGTAATCTGGGATTCTTTCCAAAACAAATGATTTGCGTTTTATTCCTTATCCCAATATCCATTTCTTTTTTTTTGGGGGGGGGGGCATCACTGCCCTGGTGGTGGGAGCAGGAGGCCCATCCTTTGCCCCTGTGGAGCTGGAAGTGAACCTCCATCCCAGTGGGCCGCAGTCCCACGCACAACCACTACGCCCCAATATCCATTTCAGGGTAAGATTAAATGTTTACTTTGGTAATAAAAGTAGTGTGAGAATCACATTTTCTTCTTTAGACTCTTAAGACTCCTTTAAATGTTTCATAATGAGTTTGTGATTAGGAAAAAACAAAACAGCCAACACCAAGAAAACATTGCTATCTTGTCAAATTGCCATTAACTTCTTCTGCTTTATCTTAAGATGAGGAACATTGCATAAATCAGATAAATTACTGGTAGTTTACTCCTTTTCCAATAAAAACAAGCAGATTATCATGGCATCTGTGACTCAACTTATAATTGGTAGGATGTACTGAATTAAATAGGAAAAAAGAAAAAGTGTCTTAAAGTGCAATGGATTTCTTTAAGTTCCTCATAAAAGGTAAACATGAAGAGGAAAGTCCATTGATTTTATGCAGAGCATCATCTATATCTCAGCAGAAGTAGAGTCATAATAAATTCCCATTTCCCTCTTCATTCGTTCACATAATCAGCAAATCAATCCTTACTCTGCTAGTCTTTGGGTAGGCTGGGAAAAGAGGGCAGAAAAAGACAGACAGGTTTCTGATCTCGAGTTGTTGGTAGTGGAGCACAGAAAATATATACACCAACAAGGAAACTTCAGATGATCATGTTTCTGAGGGAACTTATAGGTAGAGAAATATGGCTGGCAATGACATGATGGTGAATTGGGTTTCTCTTTTAAATACTGGTAAGAGAAATTCCATGAAGAGAAATTTCATTTGAACAAAGGCTTAGAGGAGGAGTAAATGAAACTACCAGGCTCATCAATGAAAAGGTAGGGACAAAGCTAAGAAGCTTAATGTAGGGAATAGATGGGCTATCAGCAAGAATGAAAGATACTGATCATGATAAGAGTTGTATGAGCCCCCAATAAAATGATGTATTAAAATAAATAAATAAAAAAAAGAATGAAAGATACTTAGTCAGAGGAAGATAACATAGACCCGTGGAACAAACTGAAGATAAAACACTTGGCATTGTAAGACACCATCAAAAGAGTAATGAGAGGGGGCTGAGCCCCGGTGGCATAGTGGTTGTGCACAGGACTGCTGCCCACTGGGATGGAGGTTCAATTCCAGCTCACAGGAGCAAAGGCTGAACCTCCTACTCCCACCACCAGAAGGCAGTGATGCCTAAAAAAAAACTGAAAAAAAAAGAATAATGAGAGAGCCCACAGACTGGGAAAATATATTTAGTAGTAGCATATCAGACAAAGATCTTATTTCTAAAATCTACATAACCCTGTAAGTTTACAATAAGAAAAAATAGACTTGAATAGAAGATTCACAAAGGAGAAGATGCTAATGGCCAATAAAATGAGAAAATGTTCCTGATCACTAGCCATTGGGAAATGTAAACCAAAACAACCACCTAACACCCACCTACCCTCCTAACATCCACAAGGATAGCTCAATAAGAAAACAGAAAGAGACGAACACTGGGGGGAGTGTGGTGAGATAGAAACTCTCATTCACTGCTAGTGGTCTTGTAGAACAGATGGAAATTGAGCTACCTTATGACCCAGCAATTCCATTACTGGGTCCAGAAGAAATGAGAGAAATAGGCCACAACCCAGGCATCTGTGTTCCAATGTTCATCTCCGCACAGTTCACAATCAGCCTAAATTCCCATCCATAGACAACTGGATTTAGAACCTCTGGTATAGACACACAATGGGGTACTATGCATCCTTAAAGAACAATGAAGAAATGAGGAGGCATCTCATATCATGGAAGGAGTTGGAGGGTATTATGCTGAGTGAAGCACAAAGGGACAAGTACAGCATAAGTCCACTGAACTAAGTTCCAACAACAGAACAGGCATAGGGAGAAATGAACATATCTCACAGTTCCTGGGCTGAGGATCAGATATTTTGGCAAGAGCCAGACTAAACACAATGATGCATATATCATCAAAAATGAAATTTAAAAGATGCAGAGAGCAAGGGTGCCTAAATTCATCCTCTTTCTCCTCCATATGTCTTTATGTCCCACAGACAAGTGGGGGGAGAAAAGATGGCAATGGGAAAGAAGGCACAAATCTACTCAAGGGGGAGAGTATTGCTTTTATCTCCCCAGGAAAGGGAGAGGGGGGCTAGACTTCATTGTAGTGTGGCAAGCCTTGAGGGTGATATTCCTACTTAGAGTTGCTCATCCACAGAGAGCATCTTGAGACATGATGTCCCCTACTTAGATGACAGTGCTACAGAGGACAACACTGAAGATACAGTTCAGGGAGAGCAGCTCATGGGGCAAACCAAAAAGATAGTGCAACAGACCAGCAATGGGAGAAGAGGCATGAAGTCCCTGAGGAATCTTGATAGTAGACATGTGACTCAGGGAGCAGTGCTTAGCACCTCACTCGAACTAGGTAGGGGATATTCATAAGAAGGCCTCACTGAAAGTTAAAGGGATAATGGGAGAGGAGTGGTGGTGGAGGAGCACTAGATCACTCTAGATCTGACTGCAAGAAGAGCAATGGGGTTGGATAAGTGAGTCCTGGAAGAAGAATCCCTGAAAGAAACAGTGAATGGATCAACAGATTTTATCAGGGCCTACTAGCTATTTAACAGAGGGATATTCATCGCCTCAGGGTTAGGACAATAGTTAGACATGGAAATTATTTGCATGGCTTCTTTCTTTTTTTGTTTTTCTTTACCTTTATGTATCTATCTATACAAAATAGACAGTATAAACAATCCCAAGGAGACAGTACTGTTGAAACACAGAACTATCCTCTAGTTCTTTAATACTTTTTCTCCCTATTCTTATGATCTCAGTTTTAGCTCATTAATCCTGTTAGACCTGCATATGTTCATTTGTATAATTAAGATCATTTGATGCATGAAATCCAAAATAGTTAAACCCTTCAGAAATAGTAATAAGAGTAATGGTTCCCTTGGGTACTGAAAGAAAGGTGGGGAAGGGGGAACAGGGTGACTGATAGCAATGATGACTATATAACCTCACTCGAGGGGAAAAAATAACAAAATGGCAGGTGAATGGATGTAATGGATGGTGAAGACATGAGGGGATGAGGAGTCCCAAGAATGGACTTTGGACAAGGAAGGCCATGCCCCAGATCTTCCCCAGCACTGGGGGTGGGGATTCATGGTGACCAGCAAACATACCTGGACCTATGTAGGGTTTGTTGTTGTTGTTGTTGTTGTTGTTGCTCTCATCTTTTTAACTCTCCTTTTCTTTTTCAACTGAATGTGTTCTCTTTGTTTGGACTAGGACATTCCTGATTTTCCTATGTACATGAGTCGGGCATGGAAGAGAAGTTCATGGAGAAGGCAATGGGGTCAATGGACCTGGAAGATAGAGGGGGAACAAGGAGTTGGGGAAAAGGGTGTGGTGAGCGGAGAGTGTCATGGGCAGGGGAATAACTAGGGAAGCAGAACTAGCATTGAGGAGAGGGTAGAAATCCTGTGAGTATTAGAGCAACATCAAGCTAGTGGAGAGGAAGCACTTAGAGGCAGAAGGGGAAAATTGATCATGGGGCAGGAGAAGGCAAAAAGAAACGGAGACAAGCTCTAGGAAGCAAATATATAGATAGGGATATGAATGAAGGTGTGCACTAATTGGCCTAAGTCCATAATTTTATAAGGCAACACATTGAGGCTGCATATAGGCCTTGGGCCACAGCTCATAGCCTCCCTCAATACAGGAACATTTTTGTTCTAATAAATTGGCATTCTGTTTTGCTCACCAGCCTCCTGTACATGATTGCTGAAGACAAAATGAATGCATAAGCAGCTGTGGTGAGGACAGAGGATAGTGCCCGACTATTAAAAGATATAGTGTCTGGGGTCTTAAAGGCTTGGAGCTAAACAAGCAGCCATCCAATGGTGAAGCAACAAGCCCACATGGAAGAAGAACATCAGCCAGACTGATCATGAGATGTCATCAAGACAGGGCAAGGGGCATCAAAAGATTCACAACAGTAAACAGACAAGCAAAAATGCATTGGTGAGAATGGAGGGGGATTGAGACGGAGACGCAAAGCCCATATGTGAACAAAGGGACACCCCCCCCCCCACAGGGGTGTTGCAGGGAGGGGATGAGTCAATCAGGGTCCCTTAGAGCACTAATGGAGCACACAATATATCTCTGGTCCTGGAGACCTCCTCACCCTCCACTACCATGATCTCAGTGCCACTCACACTTTGGACCAGACGGGAGCATGTATATAGATGTGGCAAGAGATAAAACTCACAACACATGGACCCCAGGAACAGGAATGAGAACAGAGACACCAAGAGAGTAGGGGGGGGGAGAAGGAAGTGGGGAAGGAAGGGAGTGCCAATAGCAATGAATGGAACATAACCCCACACACCCATCCAGGAAGAAGAACAACAGAAACTGGAGGGAAAGGGAGACCATGGTCAGTGTTAGATTTGAGAATAATTAACAAATTATAGTCTATCAAGGCGCCATGAAGTTTGGTGGTGGAGGGAGGAGGGAGGGGGGAAAAAGAACTGATTCCAAGGTCTCAAAGTAAAGTAAATGTCTAGAAAAGAACGATGGACTACGTAAACTAATATGTCGGATACAAAAGATGTATGAATTATAACAAGAGTTTTAAGAACCCCCAATAAAATGATCTTTGAAAAAAGAAACGAGGGAGAAAAGAAATAATAATATCCAATATAATAACAAAGGTTCTTGCAGTGTAGGGTGGGGAAGCGCAGGGATCAAGGGCAGCTCATATCAAAGAGTACAAGAAGAAAGAAAATGTTTTGAAAATGATGGGGGCAACAATTGTTCAAGCATGTTTCATCTAATTGAACTATGGATTGCTACAATATCTCTAAGAGCTCCCAATAAAAATGGAGGTGAGGGGTGGCAAGAACTGAGGAAATTTTTCAGGCCAACAAAAGATCAAGGGACTTGATATTTTAAAGGAATTTAAAGAATCCATATGTTTCTAGAGAATGAGTGATTCCATTTTCTGAAGCAAACAAAAAACATTAGCCCAAATCCCATATTCAAATAACCTCAAAATTAGGCTTAAACACACTGAACTGTCCACACTAAGTATAGGCAAAGAGACTATACATTGGTATGGTGTTTTTCAAAGGGAATTTGATAATATTTATTTAAATTTAAAACGAGCTTACTTTTTGTTTCATATATGGCCATGTAGTTTAAATTTTTACATCCATGTATTACTTCTGGTTATAAAAGACTAATAAAAATTAAATGTACTCTTCAAATATAGACTAAAATGCTCACCCCCACACAGTTCATATAAGTATATGGAGCAGTAGGAAGAAAGGGTATGATAAGACAGAGTCTAAAATGAAAGGATGAGTCTAGTGTTTCCAGGTAGCATTTAGCAAAGAACCCATGTCCTTTTACAACTATAGCAGCTGTGAAATTGTTGGATTGCATACAAGACCTGGATCCAGAAGAAACCAACCTAAGACCAATTTCTTGGTTTAATTAAAAGTGTGTTTCTTGAACCATGTCCAATCTAGGTCTTTTTGACATTTTCAAGCCCTACTTTTAGTTCCAAAACTTTCAATATTTATCACACTTTACACCTACCCTCCAAGGAAGAAATACAAGGTTGGTTTGTGTAAGTTAAATATACGAGCACATGCCACTGTGTCATTGCATCATTTCCCCTAGGTGATCCAGGAAGGAGCTTAGAGCCCCAAAGTGGCATATCACGGAGGCTGGTTTATTGCAATCAATTTTTCAGTAACTCCCAATTGGGCCAGATTCAATCCAATAACAAAAGATGAAAGTGTCTAAGTCTATTAAAATACCAGGTGCCTGAATTTACTTAAATCACATATTAATTTCCTTTCCTGATCTCACTGCTAAGCTGTCAAAGCTCTATGCATGTGTCACTGAATCAACTATTTGAGGGTCAATTATGTTGAATTGCTTTGCTATTAATTCAATCACAGCCCGGCAGATTTAATTCTGTCTTCAGTCTGAAATGGCCTTTAGGCCCATCACCTCTGTGTGATGTGAAGCAGCACAAAGAAATGTGTTGTGTGATTGTCTTCCAAGATGTCATCCATTGAAATCCAGGCATTTTCTCTAACCTACTACTTTTGATACTGTTGAGTATAAATATTTGTGGGCTGATGACTTGCTCAGGTCGCTCAAACAACCATTTCACTTGAATCGTAAAGGTAAGGTCTTGTGTTTGATTTTGTTTTCTTCTTAACCTAGAAGAAATATATTTTTTAATATAATGCTTTATTATTTCTTCAGGTGCCCTCCCAGCCCCTGCTATATGTAGCTCTTATTCTTCCAGATTGGAATTTTCTAAAACCTACCCCAGACTTCTTTCTCTACAAAGTTAAGTCCTGTTCATCTTTAGCACCTTTGCAAGTGCCCATGCTCTCTTGCTCCAGTTTCCTGCTTTTTATGTTCTCAAAGCCCATTCCACTCTGAGCCTCCTGGAAGGATTCCAAGAGTCTTTTGAGAAGAACGGTGCATGGTATCCATTTTCCTCAAGGAGAAGTGTGGCATCTTAAAGAAACAACGAAAGAGTCTTCGTAACTCTCTATTTTTGCAGCTTTTGAAAACACCTGGATGTTTTTAGAATTTCTCCTTCCTAATATGAACCTAACTCACAGCTGGAAATAACATGTTCTCCAAATCCCCCTGCCAAAGAGTTAAATATCTTCCCAGAATTTTAAATCATTTAAAGGCACTTAACCACTCAGAATGGTATGAATTCTCCTTCCACTCACATGGAAAGCATTGCACAATCGACAGAGATCATTAGAGGGGCTTCAAAACCAGGTTAGAAAAATTTTTTAAAAAAGCAAATACTCCAGAGATTTATGAATGAAAGTCTTACCCTAAGTCAGAATGAAAGCCTCATTAGAAATGAGGGGATAGTTGTTACTGGGTCTCACACCCAAATAATGTATGACCTGAAAGTTTGTGCTTCGACTAGAGGAGCAAAGATAAAGGTCGGCATCTCAAAAAAACCAAATACCATGATAGGTGTTTCAAACAAGACAGAAACCAGCCAGCTTTTATTTTATCTGTTACTTTTATAGCACTGTTTGAATTTTATTCTCTTTCTGAATTATGAATTAGGTGAAGATCTATAGAGCAAGCCCATTTCCCATCAATAATTCAAACACATATTGTTTTATATCATTGATTGCAATTGCATTTGAGAATTATTTTTTCCATGTTTACTTCTCCTGAGAAGTTATCATTATCTCTTTCCTAGACACCTATAATAGCTGCCTATAGTCTTTGGACTCCTGTTTTTACTACAATTTTTCTCCAAAGAGACTTAAAATCATGTTAGCTCCCTGTTAAAAGCATCTAATAACTTTCCATTTTATTAGAGCATATAGATATAAGAGAAGAATAAAATATAATATGGCCAAGAATGTCTAACATGATCTGATTCTGTGCTCTTTTCTTCAACTTATCTTGACAATGACTATGAGCTTCTGTTCTTAGAAGATGAAACATTTTCCCACCCTCAGCAATCTGTACTTGCTATTCCTTCTGTCTGGAGCATGTTTCTCTGAGATGTTCTTCTGGATGTTTTTTTAAAATATACCATTTCAAATTTCACATCAGAGAAGACTTATTCATAACTGTATATAAAGCAGGCTATCATTCACCCTCAGTCACTCTTATTCTAATGAATACTGTTATTGTTAAAAGTGATTTTACTTTTTGTTTCTATTACCTATTTCCCCATTCAATTAAAAATCCCATAGAAGTAGTGTTCTTGTCATCTTTTTCAACACTTTAGTGCTTAGAAGATTGTCTGGAAAAATTTGTTGTTGATTTCTGTCAGGTTGATTCTAATTCATGGGAACTTTATAACAGAATGAAATAGTGCCTGTTCCTCTGCTTGGATCATTGGTAAGTATTAGTTCATTGCTGAGCCCTATGCCTCAATCTGTCATACTGATGATTTTTGTTATTTTGGTCACCTTCAGCTTTACCACTATGATGTCTTTCCTAGAAATAGGTCCACAGCAAGTGGGCTGAGGTCTCCCCCGACCCCCCATAAACACTTGCTGAGAACTCATGAATGGGTGATGAATTCAGTGATGCTGCTCTAAAACGGAGAGGTTACAAATCTAAGCACCTAGCTGCTAACCATATCTGATAGATTCAGAACTATGCCTTCATCAATGAGCTGACTAATGATGATAAACGTAATAGTGGTCTATTAAGAAAGGCCAAGAAACATGTCGCTTTGACAATCACTATTTCATTCTTGGGTGCTGCATATATGAATTAAGCCACTGTTTCCCAAAGGTTACTGATGATAAGAATCACCTGGCATATTCTTAGCACATATGGGGAGGTACCCCAAAACAGGGAATATTTTTTCAAAACTGTGCAGTTAATTCTTTTTTATTTTAGAAAAAAACCTTATCACCTATAAAGTACTCTCCATTATATTCAATACATTGGTCAAATCTGTGGTATCATTCTTGGAAAATTTTCCAAACTCATTTATTTATATGTCTGGGTTTTTTCTCCCACTTTTCTATGTCACCTTTTCATTTGCAGAAACAAAAAGAAGACATAAGAAGTGAGGTTAGGTGAGTAGGGTTCATGGGGCAAAAGGGACATTCTCCATGTTGGTAAAAACTGGCTCACTGAGATAGCTGGGTGAGCAGGTGCATCATCATGGCGGCAAAACCAGTCACCTGTCTTCCACAAATCAGACCCTTTTTTGTGTGTGTGTGGACCCTTTTTTTCCTGTACACTGTTAAGCTATTTTTTAGAGCCTCTAAAGAGAAACCTAGATTAACAGTCTGGCCTGGTGGAACGAACTCCAAATGAACTATCTCCCTTGTTTAAAAACAAAACAAAACTAACAAGAACATCATCTTAATCTTTGATTTCACTTGAGTTTGGGGGGGCAAGGAGACGATGGTCTTTCACTGACTTTATTGATGTGCTTTCTGGGTTATCAGAAGAACACCAATAATGACGTTGGGGGAAAGGTCAAGGTTGCTTTGGAGCTGTTCTTTCGGCACAGCATATTTCCACTCAATGTTTTCTTTCCTGGTCAGTCAGAGCTAGAGGCACAAATTTCAAAGACCATTCTCATTCTTAAATCTTCCATTAAAATTTGCTGAATCAATCTCCAAGATAGTCTAGGTAATTTCCCCCATCTTTCCAATGGTCCATCATTGGTCTCGCAGGGCAAGTGCACCAATTTTGTCAAATTTTGTGCATTTGGGAAGTTGACAGACATCTAGAAAAAGGTTTGTCATCAGTAGACATTTCACCTGTCTTGAAATGAGAAAACCACATGTACACTTGGGTTTTTCCCATACTTTTGTCCTTGTAAACTAGCTTCAACATCACAACGGTTTCTGTGTCATTTTTTTCTGAGTAGGACACAAAATTTCACAGCCTCAAGCTGTTCTCTTAAATTTGCCAACACAATAAAACGAGCTTTGAATATCCTGACCCACCAAGCCCTGAGGATGATACTCTTGATCAAAGCAGACCATGCACAGAGAGGACAATAAGACCAACTGCACCACGAGACATGACATCCCTCACTGACCCATACCACTACAGGGGACAACAATGGAGACACAGTACAGGAATTGTGCCCAATTTGACTCCATCACACTGGGGTAAAACACTTAGGGTGTGCAACAGAGCAGCAAGGGGAGTGAAGAGATGAAATCCCTGGGGAATACCAAAAATAGACGTTGGAAATAGAGTGTGGCACCCTATCAAACAAAACTGGAAAACACTTGTAAAGGTCAACAAACAGACCTTACACTAGGGATGTTTCCCTTTCTGTTAGTGGCTTTTCTTTTGTTATTGTTATTTTGTTTTGGGTTTTTTTTGCTGTTGTTATTTTCTTGTTTTTTAATTCCATTGTTGTTTTGTTTGGTTTTTGTGCTTATCAATATCTTTGCATGTCTATCTATATAAAATAGGCGGGATAAACAATTTGGAAATAAAAAGCATGTAACCATTGGTTCTACAGGAGAAGAGGAGGTGGGATAAAGGAAAGGGGAGGAGGAAACCAACTCAGGGACAAGGGAACAACAAGTGAACTAAAATACATGGAGAGAGTGTGTAGGATGTCTAGTGCGGCTTAATCAAGGGCAATGTAGTAGCAAGGAATTACTAAACCTGAATAAAGGCCAAACATAATGGTGGGAAAAGAGGAAAGTAAAAGGAATTAGAGGAAAGAACCAGAAGGCAAAGGACATTTATGGAGGTCTAAATACAGGTCTGTACATATGTAAATATATTCATATATAATATTCATATATAAGAGGGGAATAGATATGTACTTATAACTATATGTTAAGAAGCAAGGCTTCAGATGGACATAGGGCCTTGACATAAATACTCCCTCAACACAAGAACACTTTATTCTAATAATCCAGCATCCTGTGATGCTCATCTTACTTAAACGGTCACTTAAGACAAATGGGTACATAAGCAAATGTGGTGAAGAAAGCTTATGGTGTCAGGTTTCAAAAGATATAACATCTGGTATCTTAAAAGCTTGAAGAAAAAAAAAAGCTTGAAGATAAATAAGCAACCATCTAGCTGAGAAGCAACAAAGCCCACATGGAAGAAGCACACCAGCCTGTGTGATCATGAGATGTCAATAAGATCAGGGATCAGGCATCTAAGACCCAGAACAAAATCATACCCAAGGTGAATGGGGTGGGGAAGAGGTGGAGACCCAAAGTCCCTCTGTAGACAATTGGACAACCCCTCACAGAAGGATCACAGGAAAGAGATGAGCCTGTCAGGGTGCAGTACAGCACTGATGAAGCACACAGCTTTCCTCTAGTTCTTTATTGCTTCCTTCCCCTCACTGTCATGACCTTAATTCTATCTTACAAGTCAGATTGAACCAGAGCATGAAACTGTTGCAGATGAGACCTGAAATCCAGGACAGGGAATCCAGGATAGATAGACCCTTCGGGGGACCAACAGTGAGAACAGAGATACTGGGAGGACTGGGGAAGGTTGGGGGAGAAAAGGAGAATTGATCATAAGGATCAACTTAAAACCTCCTCCCAGGTGGGCAAACAACGGAAAAGTGGGTGAAGGGCAAGGGATGACAATGTAAGGTATGAAAATAGTAATCTATAATTTATCAAGGGTTCATGAGGGAGGTCGGCAGGAGAGGGAGGGGGCAAATGAGAAGCTGATATCAAGGGCTCAAGTGGAAAGAGAATGCTTTGAAAATGATGGTGGCACAATGTGCTTGACACAATGGATGGATGGATTGTGATAACAGATGTAATAAAAGTATTTAATAAAACAAAACAAAAAAAATAGCAAAAATCCTCCCCCAAACAGGTTTGAGCAAAACTGCTTTTAGGGAAAAAAATCACTATGACTAGCTAGAACCTAGCCTGAGGAGAACACTGAGCTCACTGACTCAGAACGAGGTGCTTGATCCTCACCTGGAGGGTGAACTGTGTACTTTAAAAGCTCAGCTTAGCTTAGCTGTTTGCTGGGCTTCCCTCACTCCCCACCAACATCCCCCCCCCCCCACACACATAATCTCTGAGATTTGTCCCTTGTAGAACTTGAAGTAATGCATCCAGGATTAAATTTTCAATAGTTACCAAGGGCTTCCTGGAACTGGAAAAACACTATGCTGGAGCAGATAATCTAAACTTTGCTTGAGAATGGAAAGGTCCAGTTTGTAGTTAAATACAAGTTAAATCACAATATCTTGCTTGGGACTCATGCATCAGACTTTTCTAGTACTCTCCATTTGTTCAGTACATCTTCATGTTTGAACATCTTTCTTGCAAGCCAATGGTTCCCTGACTTGAACTTCCCTTTAAAATCACCCAAAGAATTTATTAAAAATGCATATTCTGATTTATGCGGTCTGGATGCAGATCTATGCTTCTGTAGGTACTACTAATATGAGAGTTTCTGAGACCACTCTTGCATAACAAAATGGATACACAAATAGCTTTATAGATGGTTTCATTTGCTAAGTAAATTGTGTAGACATGTGTAGGTTCTTGTGGTATACTGTGGTGGTGCTGATAAATGTGTATAAAATGAGTGTCTCTGTAAAACCTATCTTGTTCTAATTCCTTTTTGTGGAATATGCCTGTGTGGATTTGGGGGTTAGGTAATGCAGTTCATTTGAATTGTTTCAAAAATCTTGCAACTACCTAAGGATCCAATAGGAGCATCGCTTATGCATTTGTAACTGGGACAATTACCACAAAAGTTAGACATAAAATATTCCATACAAAATGTCGGATTTCTATATCATATATTATTGTATAATTAGCTTTTATTGTCCTAAGAAAAAACAAAAGTTCTCTAACTTTCAAACCTTTGAAACCAATAGAGTGGTTCTTGAGATGAATGACAATCTTCTAAGTATATTATGGTCTATAGTTGCTTCAATGTTGTGAATAGTGTTGTGCATGTTTGAAACCTGAGTCTTGATTCTGGAGACATATACATACTGATTAAGCCAATGGAAAGATTCTAAGGCTTGTCATTATCTGTTATTGTGAAGTCTTTTTTGAGCAGAAACTGTGATTATGAAAAAGTTCTCCTTTGACTGATTGTGGTCAAAGGTCACATCTTTATATTCAATTAGTTAGACTTTTGGCAGTTCCATAACTGAACAATAGATCTGATTACCTTCAAAATAACTGTCATAATCAGACAATTTATTGACAATTCTACTGTTTTGTGTTTGACCATAATGAGAGTTGAAGAAAGAAATTGATCTTTTTGGTGATGTGTAATATGTGTCTTTAAAATATAAAGCCTTTTGGGAAAGGGAAAGATAAGATGACTCTATTTCAGTAGACCATTTACACCAATTGCTTAAATAGTCTTGCTATTGAGACTCAAATTTCAAGAAAAAAACACTTATTATGATAGACATCCTTATCATTTGAGCACACTGGCAACAAGAGCAATTTTTAAAGATCAATACAAAGAAACAAAACAAAACAGAAAATCAGAGTCAAACTTGTTAAGTCTGACTTATAGAAATTTCATGCATATCAACAAAGAGCAACACTGTACAGTTTCTTGTGATTGTGTTTTATTTTACAAAGGTAGACAGGCTATTTTTTCTTTTAAAAATCATTTTGGGGATGGGGGAAAATAAAAATAAATCATTTTGTTGGGTGCTTGTACAACTCATATCACAATCACACATCTATCCATTGTGTCAAGAACATTTGTAAATTTGTTGCAATCATCATTCTCAAAACATTTGCGTTCTGCTTGAGCCCTTGGTATCACCTCCTCATTTTCCCCCATTTCTCCCCATCAAGTTCTCCCTCATATCTTACACTCTCCAATGTCTCCCTTAACCCACTGTTCGGTGGTCTATCCCCAGGGTGGGGGAGGTTATTTGTTGATCCTTGTAATTGGTTTCCCCTTTCTACTCCACTCTCCCTTCACCATCCTGGCATTGCCATTCTCACCACTGGTCATGAGGGGATCATCTGTCCTGGATTCCCTGTGTTTCTAGTTCCTATCTGTCCCAATGTACATCCTCTGGTCTAACCGGATTTGTAAGGTAGAATTGGGATCATTATAGTGAGGGGAGGGAGGGGGAAGCATTAAAGAACTAGAAGAAAGTTGTATGTTTCATCATTGCTACATTGCACCCTGACTGGCTGGTCTCCTCCTGCTTGCAACCCTTCTATAAGGGAATGCCCAGTTGCCCAGAGATGGGCTTTGGGTCCCTATTACCCCTCATTTGCAATGATATGATTTTTTTTTGATACCTGACCTGATACCTGATCCCTTTGGCACATCATGACCACACAGGCTGGTTTGCTACTTGTGTTAGTCTGGGTAGACTAGAGGAACAAATTCAAATACACACATATGGTTAAAGGGAATGGTTTATATACAAAAGGAATGGAATACTGAGAAATCATCCCAACCCAGTCCAGTTCAAAGTCATTAGTCCGATATTAGCCCATATGCCCAATATCAGTCTATAATGTCTCCTTCCGACTCACAAAGTTACAGGTCAGTGGGTGTAGAATCCCAGCACTGGCAGGGGTCTCCCCATGGCTCCTTGCTCCCAGGGCTCAGGGTCCATCAACAGCATCCAGTGGTGGCAGAAGCAACTCATCACTGGCAGGGTTCGCCACATGGCCTCTCCAGCTTCAGAGGTCGGGCTCCATCAGGGCAAAGTCATGTGGCTTCTCCTCCAGCTCCTTCGGCTTCGTGGTTGCTGCCATCTTGTCTTGTCTATGATTCATCGTTTCTGAGACTAACTCCCAACAACTGGGGAAGATAGCTTCTCATCTTCATGAGGGAAATATCACGAGATTTCTCAGACATATCAGGAGAAAGCCATGCCCACACAGAGGCCTCACTGGCTACTCAATGTCTATCTCCAGATTAACACGTTAGACCCCTACATTTCAATCATAAGCTTAACATAAGCACATGACTGCCACACTACTTAAGAACTGTCAGCTTTCTTCACCACATTTGCTTATGCACATATTTGTCTTCAGTGATCGTGTCGAGAAGGTGAACTTCTCTATTAAATTCTATCAATTTAATAGAACAAAGTGTTCTTGCATTGAGGGGGTATTTGAGTGTAGGCTAAACATCTATCTGCTATCTTAATACTAAATCTATAAATATTTGCACATAGTTCTATTTCCCCATCATCATATATAAATATATTGACATATGTACATGTTTGCATTTAGACCTCTGTAAATGCCCTTTGCCTTTGCCAACTAGTTCTTTACTTTATTTCCTTTTGCTTTCCTCATGCCCCACTATCATGCTCAGCTTTCACGTGGATTTCAGTAATTCCTCTTGGTTACCTTGTCCTTGATCAAGCTCTCTCAGACCACTTAGACTCTCCTCAACACTATTTTTGGCTCACTTGTTGTTCCCTTGTCCCTGAGTTTGTTAACACCACATCCTTTCCCTTACCTCCCTTTCTCCTATGTCCCCCCGCAACCATCATCTTATTTCCTCCTGCAGATTATTTATCCACCCTATCTTATCTAGATAGACCTACAGAGATAGTAATATGCACAAAATAAGATAGAGCAGAACAACAAAAACAAAACAGTGACAAAAAAGAGAAAAGTTTGTAAATAGTTCAAGGTCTTGACCTTTTGGAGTGTTTTCTGATTGTGTCTGATGGGGTCCCATGCCCTGGCCCCAGAATTTATTTTTGGTATTCCCTCAGGGCTTCCTTGCTTTGCTCCCTTTGCTGTTCTGTTCCATGACCTTAGTGTTTTCCTTGGTGTAGTGGGGTCAGATAGGGTGCAATTCCCATACTATGTCCCCAGGTTTGTCCCTTGTAGGACTGTGGATCAGTGAGCAATGTTATGTCTCATAGTGGGTCAGCCATATGCTTCTCTCTGTGCATTGGCTGCTCGGAGTATGGATATAATCCTCAAGGAATGGGGCCATGGTGTATTCCACTTTCTCTTCCTCCCCCTTCATTTGCTCCTGTGGGCTTTGATCAAACATATCATTCTCCCTCAGTTATAGCTTCAGTGTTGAAATATATTCTTCCGGGGGGAGGGGTGGCTGTCCACATACTGTTTCTTTCGGATGACAAAATGCACTTGACCGTTAGATACACCCATGTTTTAGAACAGGAAAACAAGAAAAAAATTCTGAGCCAAATAGTGCCTAAATACTAAAATATTTATTAAGATAAAGCAAAATACGGTAATATTTAACAGTGCCAACTCAACACTGATGCTAAGAACCATCATCACTTTCATTACCAAATGAGGGGAGGTGTGTGCTATGTCAATCATGTGACCAGACTGACATTGAAACTCCAGGAGGCGGGACTTCTCCAGCACACATCAATTCACAGCATGCAAAGAGCAGTGGAGAGTAAACGGGCACATGGGATCATAAACAACTATCCTGGGGTACCACAACTTTGGATTTTAATACACCTTTGCTTCCCCCTGACCATTGGGGAAAAACAAGTGTGTCTATTTTTTTTGGAAGGGGGGGGTCGGACATCACTGCCCATATATATATATTTTTTTTACAAGTGTGTCTTATGTTCTGACAAATAATGTAGTTGGGATTGAGGCTGGCCCCTCAGGCAACAGGTCAGTTTTTCAAGGTGCCCCTGGGTGAAGTCAAATTCCCAACCTTTCCATTAGTAGCCAAGAGTAAATCATTTGAGCTACTCAGGGACTTTCACCAATTGCCATCAAGTTCGTTTTGAACCATGACTCCATATATATTGGAGTAAAACTATATAGAGTTTTCAATAACTGAGTTTTTGGAAGTAGACTTCTAGATTTTTCTCCTGAACTGCTGCCGCCAGATGAACTTAAAGCACTAGCCATTTTGGTGAGTAGATGATCCTATTAAACATTACACCACCCAAGGATTCCTATTAATACAGAGTTGGACAAACTCAAATAAAATATTACACATCTTCCACTTTGGTAGGTAGTCAGTTTTGTGTGTAGAATGAGAAGTAGCATGTCTGAGGCAGGGGTGTGATCACCTGATAGAAGTAAAACCAGTCTTCTCACTTACTAGCTGCCCTGTGTTAATTAACTTCTCTCAGTAATTTAGAAGTCAATCTCAAAATTTCTAAATTTGAACCTCAAAATTCCTTTATTTTCAAATATATGTGAATTTATGGAAATGCTTCTGGTCATGTCTCCAATAATGTCTTATCTTAGAAATGGGGAGCTTATATTTTCAGTTGGAATCTCTGGAGAGAATCCAAAGTTTTCACAAGCCCACTGCTAACTCAAAGGTCAGTGGCTTGAGTCTACCCTGAAGTGCCTTGGAAGGAAGTCTTGGATATCTACAGGAGAACTTCAAAAAGCTTTGGAGAAATGGAATGAAAAATTAGTAGAATATTTCTATGAACTTTTTGATCACTTAAAACCCAGGGAAGCACAGTTCTACTCTAACACACATGGATTCACGGTGAGTTAGAATAAACCTGACAGCAATTGGTCCTGTAGCTTATGAGGATGCTTCAAAAAGACTGAAAAGATGGAACTAAAATATAATGGAATTTTCCACTAACTTTTGAAGTCTCGTTGTTTTTGAAGACCTCTGATGGGCAGCGAACTAATAGGAGATAAACACAAATAGATTTTGACTTTCCGATATAGAATTGTAACTTTGTTTCAAAATAAAGTGAAAATATTTGCACTCAGAACTGAGTTCTGCAAGTAGCTTTCACTGGTACAAATTCACTTAGCAAAATTGGGGGACATATAGCAACATGCATATTTATTCAGACCCTCACAGCCATTTCAGCACCTTAGTAACACTGTTGTGAAAACAGCAAGGTAATTGCCAAGTTCAATCAGCTTCCATGATGTAATAAGTGGAAAAGCCTGTGAATTGCTCCATTGCTGGACATTAAGGCAAGGAATGATGTCATTTTAAAAAAATAAATAAGCATAACCTAATGTTTTTTTATTAATAGTTGACTAATTGCTGCATCAGAAGAAGGAGAGCTTTGTAGAAGGGAATGAAAAACTGTTCCTGACATCATACCAACAGCACAAGAGGAACCTTATTCTCTAAGTGTCCACACCTACGTCTGGGTAAAATGGTTCCTTAAATAATGAATCCCTAGATAATGCTGCAAAGGACAGGAAAGGGATAATCTGATTGGTTCACAAACAGAAAAAATTATAGACTGAAAAGTGACAGAATGATGTGATGTTGCATGGTGAAAATGCTGGTTTGAAAATGTAGGAAAAGAGAGAGCTTGGTTTAGAGTATACCCTCTTCCTGCTTTCCCTGAGTAATTCATGCTCAGGTCTCACAATTGAGTAGGCGATGTTACCAGTAATTTCCTTTGCTTGTTCAAGTGCACAACAACTGAAAATTGCTGGTAAAGGGCAATATAATTGAATGAAAATAGTTTTTGTTTTATCATGTGTGTTGTTTGTTTTTAAGTCAATCATCAATAAGGTAGGTTTAAAGATCAAGGCGCTACAGATCAAACAGATTAATTATGTATCACGATCACCCATGAGAGAAAGATGAAGCTGCCTGCTCCCATAAATATTTATAGCCATGGAAATATACAGGAGTCATTTTATTCTGTCTTATAGAGTTTCTATAAATCAGATCCACATGATGGCAAAGAATGTGGTGTTGAGAGTTTATAAACCTCAGGTCTTTGTGGCTGTTATCAATTATTAGTTATCTTCTAGTCAGCTCTGACTCATAGTGACACATATACAATACAATGAAGCTTCACTGAGTTGACGCAATCCCATAATCCTAGACATGCTTGACCCCATAGAACAATAATCTGTTCTGCTCTGTAGGGTTTTCATTGACTAGTTTTCAGAATTATATTGCTAGGCCTTTCTTCCTAGTCTCTGGACAACTTCTGTTTCTACTTGTAAGACAAGTGACATGTTGCTGTTGAGTGCCATTGAGGCAGTTCTGACCCAGAGCGGCTTGATGTACAACAGACCAAAACATTTCCTGGTCCTGTGACTTCTTCAAAATTGTTCTTATGCTTGAACCCATTGCTGCAGCCATCGTGTCAACCTTTTACTTTACCTTTACCTTTACTTTACTGAACATGAAGTTCTTCTCCAGGGACTGGTCTCTTCTCATCACATGTCTGAAGTATGTAAGATGAAGTCTCACCATCCTTTCCTCTAAGAGGCACTCTGGTATTCTTCCAAGACAGATTTACCTATTGCAACTCATCTTTTGGTCTTTGACTGCTGCTTCCTTGAGCATTGATTGTTAATCCAAACAAGACAAAAATCCTTGACAACTTTGACCCTTTCAGCATTTATTACAATGTTATCTATTGGTTCACTTGTTAGGATTTTGATCTTCTTTACATTGAATTGTAATTCATACTGAAGGCTAAAATTCTTGAGCTTTATCAGCAATTGCTTCAAGTCCTCCTTACCTGCAGCAAGCAAGACTATGTCATTGTCGTTCATCAATAATCCTTCCTTCAAACCTGATGCCACATTGTTCTTCATATAATCCAGCTTTTCTAGTTATTTTCTCAGCATCCAGGTTGAATGTGTATGGTGAGAGAATACAATCCTGACACACACCTTTCCTTATTTTAAATCATGCAGTATTCCCTTGTGTTCTTGCAGTTACCTCTTGATCCATGTACAGGTTCTGCATGAGCACAATGAAGTGGTCTGGAATTCCCATTATTCTCAAGACTGTTCATAGTTTAACATGGTTCTCCCAATCGAATATCTTTGCATAGTCAATGAAACACAAGCAATCATCTCTGCTTTTAGCCAACACCCAGCTGACATCAGCAATGGCTATGCTTTGGCATAATCAATAAACAAATGAGAAAGTTCTAGTTACCACAGTCACCACAGTGCTACAAACTGACAGACAGTGATGGATCTTTGAGTGAGGGATTTGAATAAAAGCAGTCACTGGGATAAGAACAAGATCCATCTTTAATGTGTCTTTTAGTTGGATTTATAGGTAAATAAAATGCTATGTACAACTCTTATTTAGCCTCACTTGCATGGAAAAAAAGATTCAAAACTCTTTTGACATCTTAAAAACTGTAAGCATAGAAAGTGAAGGTGATTGTGAAGAGTTATTTGTGGCAAGCATGTCCAAGAGAGAGCAAATTTACATAAGATTAGGCAAGAAAGAGTTGTCTATAAGTGAGACTTTGATAACCCCAATATTTACATTATATGCTTTCTCCTCAAAACATTGAATTTGTCATTTTGTAATCTACTCTGAGTGTGTCTTTGCAGTTATTTTTGTAGCAGTGTGTGTGTGTGGGGGGGGAGGGGGAAGAAACAAGTTAACACTCTCCCCTGGAGTATGACCATCATGTTTCCTATAGACAGCTCTCATGAAATACATGTGCAGATAAAATTATCTTACTCATTGTTGATGGAAACACAATCTCACATGCATTGTTATATGGAAAGCTGAAGGCAACATGCCCATTATTTTTAGGCTGGGGTTTCTTAAGTTGTGTAAAGTCAGCATACTAATGAGCAAGGTAAGGCTTTCTCACTTGAGCCATTACTTGATAAAATCAGAAGTCCAGAAACAATCATCTAGAGATACCAGTCTTTGTCTGGTCAGTGTTAAAACAACTTGTTATGAAAACTGCATTTCTAGGCCCCTTTGTCTTTGGGTTTCTTCTAATGTGAGTCACAACTGAAGTCTTTATGAGTAAGGCAGAAGAAACAATTTATCAAAGGAATATGAAACCATACTTAAGGACTTTCTTGTTTGGGATTGTCAACATAAATGATAACATGTTGTACCACATTATACCACCACTTATCTGTCAGTTTGTCACACTGTCATGGCTTGTGTGTTGCTAACATGCTGAAAGCCATGTCACTAGTATTTCAAATGCAGAAGCTTCTAAACTGAATAGGTTTCACGAAAGCTTCAAGACTAAGCAAAAATTATAAAGAAGGAATAAGGCACTGAAAACTCTATGGATATTACTGAAACATTGTCAGTTACTGAAAATATAATGACAGAAGCAGAATAGAGATAGTGCCAGAATATGAGTGTCTTGGGTCAGAAGGTACTCAAAATACAACAGGCAAGAACTATATTTTCTTTTTTTTTGCAAGAACTCTATTTTCAAAATTGAGGAGATCATAACAACATGGATGAAGTGAAGCCTTCAGGACTGAAGGGATTGTAGACTGATGAGGCCTGACTCCAAATGCAGAGAAATAGTCACAAAAATCAATTTAAAAATTGGAAGTTGGGATGTATTAAGTATGAATCTAGAAAAAGTGCAAGTTGTTGAAAATGAAACGGTATGCATAAAGATTGATAATCTAAGTGCTCGTGAGACAAAATAGACTGTATTGGCCACTTTGAATCAGTTATATGGTTTAATATGCTAGGAATGATGCAATCAAGAGGAATGACATTGCAATCATAATCAAAAAAGCACATTTACAGATCTATCTTGAAGTTCAGTATTCCCCGAGAAAGGATGATGTCTACTTGCATACAAGTAAATACAATCAATATAGCTATTATTTAAGTTGATGCACCAACCATAAAAAATAGGGATGAAGAAATTGAAGAATCCTACCACGATCTTCAGTCTGAAATTTATTAAATAAAGATATATTGACAATAACTGGTGATTACAATGAAAAAGTTGGAAACAGAGGAAGGAATAATAGTTGAAAAATATGGTCTTGGATATAGAAACAGAAAATTGTATGATAGAACTTTACAATATCAATGACTTATTCATAGAAAATACCATTTTTTCAACAAGACAAAAGGCAACTTTATACATTGACTTTTCCAGATGGAATGCACAGAAATAAAATTGACTGTATTTGTGGGAAAAAAACAATGGAGAAGCTTAATATTAGCAGCTAAAACCAGACCAGAGGCCAACTGTGGAATAGACCATCAATTGTTCATATATAAATTCAGCTTGAAGTTGAAGAAAATGAAAACAAGTTTACAAGGGCCAAAAAATGACTTAGTATGTCCCACTCGAGTTTTGAGAATGTCTCAAGAACAGATTTAGTGTATTAAGCACTAGTAACAGAAGACCTGATGAGCTATGCAAAGACAGAGACCGTCATACAAGAAGAAAGGAAAAGGTCATTAAAAAGAGAGGGAAGAAAGAAAATTTCAAAGTGAATGGAAGGAGAGGCTCTGAGACTTGCTCTTAATCATAGAGTTGCTAGAACATGTGGAAAAATTATAAAGTCAAAAAGCTTAATAGAAAATTTCAAAGTGCAGCTCAAAAAAGTAAAATATTATAATAAAATGATCAAAGAACTAGAGTTGGAAAGCCAAAATGGAAGAACATACTCAGCATATCTTAAACTAAAGAAATTCAAGAAGAACTTCAAACATTGAGTTGCAATATTGAAAAATTCTATGATCAAAATATTGAATGATACAGGGAAACCCAAAAGAAAGTAGGGAGACTGTAGAGTCACTGTGCCCAAATGAACTTGATGGTGTCCCACCATTTCAAGAGGCAGATGATGAACAATAATCAATGTTAATGAAAGAAGACTTCCAAGTTGTACTGAAAGCGTGTTAGCCTAAAACAAAGCTCCAGGAATTGATAGAATACTCCTTGAATTTTTTCCACAAGCTGGTGAGGCACTGGCTGTATTCACTCATCTATCTCAAGAAATTTGTAAGACAGCTACTTGATTGACTGACTGGAAAAGATCCACATATGTACCCATTCCAAAAAAAGTTCATCCAACAGGATGCCAAAATTATATAGCAATATCATTGATATGACACACAAGTAAAATTTTGAAGATGTTCTTTCAACAATGGTTGCATCTGTGAATTGACAGAAGTTCAGGCCAGAATCAGAAACTTGGCTGAAAATGGAGAATACCAGAAAGATGTTTACTTTGTATTTCATTAGATATGCAAAGACATTTGAATATGTGGACGATAATAAATTATGGATAGATAGTCTTGAAAAGAGTCTTGAAACAAGCAGAGGACTTCATTCTGCTCATGTAGCACCTGTATATGGATCAAGAGGAAACTGTGAAAACAGAATATGGGAAAACTCCATGGTTTAAAATCAGGAAAGGGGTGTGTCAGGGTTGTATCCTCTCACCATACCTATTCTATCTGCATGTTGAGCAGATGATCAGATAAGCTGGATTATATGAAGAGTAATATGGATTCAGCTTGGAGAAAGTTTATTAATAATCTGAGATAATCAGGTAACACAATCTTGCATGCAGCAAGTGAGGAAGACTTGAAGCACTTGTTGATGAACATCAAGGAGGTTCAGTATAATTTAAGACTGAATGAAAAGAAAACCCATATCCACACAAAGGAACCAGTAGATAACATCCTGATAAATGAAGAAAAAGTCAAAGTTGTCAAGAATTTTGTCTTGCTTGAGTCCACAATATGTGCTTATAGAAGTAGCAGTCAAGAGTTCCAAAGACGAGCTGCATTAGGTAAATCTGCTGCACAAGGCTTTTTAAAGCATCTAAAAGCAAAGTTGTTACTTTGAGGATTAAGGTGAGCCTGATCTGAGTGATGGTATTTTCTTTTGTGTATTTATTTGTTTTATTAAATCATTTTATTGAGGGATAATACATAAATTGTATGCAGACCACATTTGCACATTTGTTTCCATCATCATTCTTGAAATATCCATCCTTCTAGGCCCCCGGTATCAGCTCCCCATTATTCCTCTCCCTCCCAACTCCCCCTACCCCATGAACCCTTAATAATTTACAAGTTATCATTATTTTGACATATTGTCCACTGTATGATGTGTCCCTTCAACCACTCCCAATTGTCTGTACCCCAGGGAGGAGGTTATATGTAAATTCATGTAATTGGTCCCCCGTTCTACTCTACCTTCCATCCACCCTTCCAGTATCAACACTCTCACCACTGATCCCAATGGGAACATATGTCCTGAATTCCCCATGTATTCAGCTCCTATCAGTACAAGTGTACATCCGCTGGTCTAGCTGGATTTGTAAGGCAGAACTGAGATCATGATAGTGGGTGGGAGGAAGCATTCAAGAACGAGAGGAAAATTGCATATTTCATTGTTGCTACACTGTACCTTGAATGGCTCATCTTCTCCCTGTGACATCTCTGTAAGGGGATGTCACTTCACCTATTGATGGGCTTTGGGTACCCAATCTGTACTATCCCTCATTTATAATGATATAATTTTTAGTTCTTTGATGCCTGCTACCTGATCACTACGACACCTCATTGTCACAGAGGCTAGTGTGCTTCTTCCATGTGGGCTTTGTTGCTTCTGAGTTAGATGACTGCTTGTTTCCTTTCAAAACTTTAGACCCCAGACACCATATTTTTGATAGCTGGGCATCATCAGCTTTCATCAACACATTTGCTTATGCATAATTTGTCTTCAGCGATCATATCAGGAAGGTGGGCATGCAATGTTATGATTTTAGTTCTTTGAGGCCTGATAACTGATTCCTTTGATACCTCATCGTCACACAGGCTGGTGTCCTTCTACCATGTGGGCTTTATTGCTTCTGAGCTAGATGACTACTTGTTTACTTTTAAGCCTTTAAGACCCCATATACTAACTACATCTTTTGATAACTGGGCACCATCAGCTTTCTTCACCACTTTTGTTTATGCACATATTTGCCTTCAATGATCCTGTTGGAAAGGTGAGTACCATGGAAGGCCAATATAATAGAACAAAGTGTTCTTCCATTGAAGAAGTACTTGAGGGGAGGTCCAATGCCCATCTGCTGTCTTATTACTAACCCTATAAATATATGCACATAGATCTAGTTCCCCATTGCTATATATAAATATATTCACCTATGCACATGCCTCTATTTAGACCTCTATAAATGCCCTTTACCCTCCAGTTCTTACCTCTATTTCCATTTACTTTCTCTTGTCTCACTATGATGCTCAGCCTCCATTTGGGTTTCAATATTTTCTCTCTGTTACATTACTCTTGATCAATCCCTATCAAGCATTTCACACCCATCTTGTCACTGATTTTGAATCACTTGTTTTTCCCTTATCACTGGGTTGGTCAACAGTACATCCTTTCACCCTCAGCCCTAACTCCCATGTCTCTCCTATGTCCTTTCCAGAATCATCAGTCCCATTGTTTTCTCCTCTAGATTGTTCATCCAGTTTATCTTATCTAGATAGACGTGTGGAGAAAACAATATGTACACACACAAAAATAAAGACATCCTAAGATGAATCGACCAAAGAAAATAAAATAGCAACAACAAGAAACCTCAATGTCCATAAACTATATCTATAAATAAGTAAAAAAATAAAAATAATAACAAAATAAAATCCTATAATTTTCCAAGGTCTGTTTGTTGACTGCAGGTGTGCCCCCAGGTTGAGGCAGATAGGACACTATATTCTGGCCCCAAAGTATATCCTTGACACTCCTTGGGGAACTCCATGCTCTATTGCACACCCTTAATGTTTTACTGTGGCGTGGTTGGGTCAGACAGGGTACAATCCTGAACCTGCTTCACCATTGTGGTCCTCATAGGGACTTGGGTTAGTGAGGGATGCCATGTCTCCTAGTGGGGCAAACCATATGGTCCTCTGTGTGCATTGGTTTTTCTGAGTGGGAATATTGTCCTCACTCCGTGAGCCAGGATGCACTCCATTCCCTCTTCCTCCCCTTTCATTTGTTCTCCTGTGCTCCGGTCAGGCATGTCCCACTCTCCATGCTGCAGCTTCAGTGCTGTCATCCAACTCACACTCCCCTGGGGGGAGAGGTGGCTGGCTGTCCATGTAGTTGGGATTGGTGTTGGGCCTTCAGACTCCTCCACTGGCTCCCTGTTCCATGCTGTCATGCTGTATTCACATCATGGAACACCGGATTTAAGTTTGGTCCCATTTACCCCATGGAGATATAAACAATATGTTTCCCTTGAGTGGATTAGGACCCCATTCTCTCTCAAAAACAGCTCTATCTGCCCTCCCCCCCACAAGATTTTGCTACCATTTGTAGCCCTGGATTTGGTCTGACCCCAGCAATCAGTATACAGTAGCTTTTTCCCTATGCCCCTTTTGCATTTTTTAAAGCTTACCTCAGTGGACTCATGTTGTACATGTCCTTTGCATTTGACTTACTTCACTTAGCATAATTTCTTCCAGTTCTTCACATGTGACAAAGTGCTTCATGTATTCATCACTGTTTTTCAGATGAATAGTACCCCACAGCTTTTAAATCTATTCATCAATTGATGGAAATTTTGGGTTATTTCCAACTCCTTGCAATTGTGAAATGTTCTGCAATGAACATCGGAGCACAGATCTCTGGTTGTGGTTTGGTGTTTGTCTATTCTGGGTATATGCCCAGTAGGAGGATTGCAGGGTCATATGGTAGCTCAATTTCCATAGCTTTAGATATCATCAAATCGATTTCCATAGTGGCTATACATACCTACAGGTCCACCAGAAATGTATAAGCGCCCCTATCTCCCCACAGACTCTCCAGCATTTGTTGCTTTCTGCTTTTTTTAATTGGGCTATTCTTGAGGGTGCTAGGTGGTATCTCATTGTTGTTTTGATTTGCACTTCTCTCATGGCTAATGATCAGGAATATTTTTTCATATGTTTATTGGCCATTTTGATTTCTGCCTCTGTGAACCTTCTGTTCAGCTCTTTTGCCCCCCTCCTCAGTGGGCAGTTATTTTTGTTCTTTTTGGAAGTTATCAGGGTATTGTAGATTTTAGTATCTGATTTTTCATTGCCAAAGATGTTTTCCCAGTCTGTCTGCTCTCTTATTACTCTTTTGGTGAATTCTTTTAATGTGCACAGGTGTTTTATCTTTAGTATATCCCACTTGTCTACTTGAGCCTCCTCTGTGTTTATATCATTCACTATTTCTGATAGCCTATGTAATCCCTGTGCCAGTGTTCTCAGGTTGGTTCCAATTCCCTCATTGAAGGCCCTAATAGTTTGGGGTTATACTAAGAGGTCTGTGATCCACCTTGAGTTTATTATAGTGCATGGAGTGAGGTAAGGGTCTTGTTTCCTTTTTCTACAGGTAGATATCCATTTTTTCCAGCACCACTTGTTGAAGAGGCCATCTGCTCTCCATTTGATATTTTTGGGCCCCTTATCAAAGATCAGTTGTCTGTATGATGACAATTTTATTTCTGGGATTTCAGTTCTTTTCCTTTGGTCTGAGTATCTTTTATTATGCCAATACTATGCTGGTTTGACCACTGTGGCTGTATAATATGTGCTAAAATCAGGTAAAGCAAACCCTCCCACTGTGTCCTTCTTCATGAGGAGTTCTCTGCTATCTCTGGGCTTCTTCCCTATCCATATGAAGGTGGTGATCATATTTTCCATTTCTTTGAAGAAAGATGAAGGTAATTGTATTAGAATTACATTAAACTTATATAGTGCCTTGGGTAGAAAGGACATCACTACTATATTGAGTCTTTCGATCCACGAGAATAGAATATTCTTCCATTTGTTGAGGTTACTTTGTTTCCTGTAATAATGTTCTATAATTTTCCTTATATAGATCTTTTGTTTTTGAGTGAGGTATATCCCTAGTATTTCAATTTGTGCTTGGCTATTGTGAAGGGTACCCCTTTTTAAAATCTAATCTCCTCTTCTGTGGTCTTATCCTATGTGTATAGCAGTCCGATTGACTTCTGATTACTGATTTTGTATCCTGCCACTCTGCCACACTCCTATATTGCTATTCTATGCCTTATGTTGTTAGCTAAAACTTCCAGTATGATATTAAATAAGAGTGGGGTAAGGACACCCTTGTCTGGTCCCCTTTTTCAAAGGGTTTGTGTTCATCTTTTATCCATTGACTACCACATTATTTTTCATATGTACCTTATATTATCTTGAGGAATTTTCCTTCCATTCCTATCTTCTTGAGTGTCTAGAACAGGAATTGGTATTGGATGTTGCCGAATGCTTTTTCAGCATCTATTGATAATATCATGTTGTTTTTATAGTTTTTCATGTCAATGTGGCAAATGATACAAATGGTCTTTCGTATGTTGAACCACCCCTGCATCCCACGTGTGAACCCTGCTTGGTCATGGTGAAGTATATGTTTTATATACTTTTGTATTCTATTGGCCAGTATAGTATAAGGACTTTTGGATCAATGCTTATTAGGGATATTAGCCTGTAGTTCTCAATTCTTGTGGGATCCTTGCCCAGTTTCAGTATTAGCAGTATACTAACTTGGTAGAAGGAATTCGGGAGTTTGCCATCTTTTTCGATGTTTTGGTAGAGTTTGTGTAGGATTGGTGTCAGTTCTTCCATGAATGCTTGGTAGAATTCTCCTGTAAAGCCATCTGGTGCAGGGAATTTTTTTGTTTGTAATCACTTGATAACCTTGTCTATTTCTCCTATTGCTATGGGTCTGTTGAGATTCTTGATGTCTATCGGGCATAGTCTAGGGAGGGATTGTTTTTCCAAATATTTGTCCATGTCTTCCAGGTTTTTGAGTTCATTGGAGTACAGTCCTTTATAGTACTGTGTAATTATCCTTTTAGGGTCAGTTGTCTTGCTATCAAAATTTATTCCCTCCTTTCTTTGATTAAATCTGCCAGCAGTTTGTCAATTTTGTTAATCCTTTCAAAGAACCAATTTTAGCAACATTAATTTTTTTCATTGTTTTCTTATTTCTCCTTTCCTGAATCTCAGTCCTGATTTTTAGTATTTCTTTTCTTTTGCTATTAGTGGGATTGTCCTGATGACTCTGCTCTAGTTGCTATAAATTTTGAGCCAGCATGTCAGTTATGAGATGCTTCTCCTTTTTCAGGGGTTCATGCAGTCTATGAAACTTCCTCTGATAACTGTCTTTGCTGTGTCCCATAAGTTCTAGTCTGTGTTAGTCCAACTAGGCTAGAGGAGCAAATTTCATAGACACGCATATGGTTATAAGGAAAAGGTTTATATACAAGAAGAACAGGACATTGAGCTCAGTCCAGTTCAAAGTCATAAGTCTGATATTAACCCATATCCCCGAAATCAGTCTATGAAGTCTCCTTCAGACTCAGGTCACAGGTCAGTGGGTGCAGAATCTCGGCGCTGGCAGGGTTCTCCACATGGCTCCTTGCTTCCAGGGCTCAGGGTCCATCAACATCAGAAGCAACTCATCGCTGGCAGAGGTCTCCATGTGGCCACCCCAGCTTCAGAGGTCTGGCTCCACCAGGGCAAAGCCATGTGGTCTCTCCGCTGGCTCCTCCAGCTTCTCGAATGCTGCCATCTTGTCTTGTTTATGATTCATCATCTCTGAGACTAACTCCCAATAACTGGGGAAGATAGCTTCTCATCATCATGAAGGAAATAGTGTGAGATTTCCCAGAAGTCTCAGGAGAAAGCCATGCCCACATAGAGGCCTCATTGGCTACTCAATGGCTATCTCCAGATTAATAGGCTAGACTCCACCCCTACATTTCAATCATAAAATTAACATAAGTACACGAATGCCACATAGTCCCATGTGGGCTAGAAAATAATGTGAGTTGTTTTGTATTTGGATGAAAAGTTCTGTAGATATCTATCAAGTCAAATTGTCTAATTGTAGTGTTCAGATATCTAGCCTCCGTGTTTAGTTTCTTTCCCTGTGAGCTGTCTTTCTCAGAGAGCAGTGTACTGAAATCACACACTATAATTGTTGAGGTTGTGATTTCTTTTTTCATTTTTTGGAGTGTTTGTTTTATATATTCAATGGGTCTCTCATTCAGGGAATATATATTTGAAATACTTATTGGTTCATTGTCTACCACTCCCTTGAGCATTATATAATATCCCGCCTTATCTCTTTTTATGGTTCACGCTTCAAGGCCTGGAGACCTATATTTAAAATTGTTGTTGTTGTATTTAGGTGCCTTTGAGTGGTTTATAACTCACAACAATTCCATGTCCAGAAGAACAGGACATTGTCCAGTCCTTGCAAACCCCACAATTGTTGTGATATGTGAGTCTCTCCCTGCAGCCACTGTGCCTGTTCCAGCCTGCTTCATTGAGGATAGTCCTCTTTTCCCCAGATCCTCTACTTTTCCAAGGATTGTTCTACTCTGATAACATGTCCAAAGTGTGTGTGATCAATCTCACCATTCTTGCTTCTAAGGAGCATTCTGGTTGCACTTTTTCCAAAACAGATTGGTTTATTCTCCTGTAAGTTCATGGTACTTACAATATTCTTCACCAACTCGATAATTCAAATCACTAATTCATCTATGGTCTTCTTTTTTAATTGCCCAGATTTCACATGCATATCAGGGAATTAAAAATACAATCACTCAGGTAAGGTGCACTTTAATCCTCAAGTGACGTTCTTGCTCTCCAACCCTTTAAAAAATTTTCGTGCAACAGATTTGGCCCAAACAGCATGTGATTTGCTTTCCCATCTACCGCTTCTGCAAGCATTTATTGTGGATCCAGTGCAAATGAAGTGTTGGAAAACTTCCATGTGTTCTCTCTTTACAGGATGTTGTCTATTTGTCCACTTGAGAGAATTTGTGTATTCTTTACACCACAATCTATACTGAAGGCTATGTCCAGTGAATCACACTCGATTATTGTCTAAATTAGTGCTTGGCTATGAGCTTTTAGGTGTAAAAGCGCACAAAAAACACACCATGGCTGCAACAATGGACTTTATCCTGCCAATGATGATGAACATAGGGCAGGACCAACCATTGCTTTGTTCAGTTGGACATAAAGTTGTTACAAATCAAAGATAAATCCCCTGCATGTTTCTAAATCATAGACAATGATAAAACACTCTAATAATATTCCTCAAGATAGTCCCACAATAAAGAGAGCCCCACAATAAAGAGTTGAGGTCTTGCAGATAATAAAACCCTTAGTGAAAAAATTCCTGTGACATCAGTGTCTGAGAGAAGGGACAGAGATAGGAAACAATTATGCACATCTAAATTTATCAGTACCCTTGGAATGTACAGAAAGACAGAGTATCAATGCTAGCAAAGAAAACAAGTTTTCCAGAGAGGCTATTCTCAAGAAATATTTGATATAGGATGGTAAATCTAGTTTAATAGTTGTAATTTTGGGGTTCAGTCTTAGGTTTATTAAATAATCATATATAATAATAAATGTGAGCCACAAACTCCTAAAAAACATTTTGGAGACAAGTCAGTGTAGTAGTTAGAAATATAGCTCCAGGCTCATTTATTTTAATCTTTTAGAAATTCTAAGTGTTTCATATAGGAAAAAAATGTAAGCATTTGAAAAGTAGATCAAATAAAATCATGCACCTTCCCCTCTCCATCCAACTTGCTGGTGCCAAAATGGAGAGAAAAGGGAAGAAATACATAGTAGGTGAGCTGTAGTGGGGGCATAAACAAACTGTGAGTGTTAGAGAAGCAAGAAGTGAGAAGCTAGATCCAGGAAGCCATAAAACCAGTATCACGACCCTAGTGAACCTGGTGCTTTTTTGGCTGAGCATATGTAGTAATGGCCTAGACTTTGTCCTTGACCCGTCTTTCTTTCTTTTTTTGGGTGTTTTTCTGAATATAGATCTTTATTGGAGGCTCTTACAACATTCAATACATCATTCGTATTAAGCATATTTGTACACATCTTGCCACATTCATCCACATTATCTACTTGAACCCTTCCAGCATAAACTCCTCTTCCCCTCTTTCCTCTAGTTCTTTATTTTTTTAATTCCAACTCCCCAAATTTCCCCTTCTTTCTATGACTCCTTTAGAGATGAGGACCAAGAACTGATCATCACTGGTTGTTAGTAACCTTTGAATTGCCTCTTGACTCATAGTGAACCCAAATCCTACAAGATTGGACCACTAGGATCCATTGGCATTTCTGGCTGGTTTTCACATCATCAGACCTTCCAGTTTGAAAGCGCCTCTGAAATGTGGTCAGCATCATAGCAAAATTCAATCCTGCACTAACAGATGAGTAGTAATTGCACAGGCATTGAATTGATGGGGAATCAAATCTGGGTCTCCATTCATGGAAGATGAGACTTCTATACAGCTGAGGCATTGACAATTGTTTTAAATGTTTTAACCAAATGCTTCAGTCCCTAGGCAACTGCTTTTGACAGGAATGGCAAGAACCCCTATTTTATAGATGGGGCACTGAATCTCAGAAGTATAGAGAGTAGCAGAGCAGGGATTTTAACTCAGGCTAGTGGTTTCCAGAGCTTGTATGCTTATTCATTAAGCTACAAGAGATATTCCAGGTCAATGTCCTTATTTTATAATACATCAAACAAGAGAGAGAGAGAGAGAGAGAGAGAGAGAGAGAGAGAGTTTTCCTGCTGGAAGATGATTTAACTTTTACTGGGCAATCTTTAAAAAAAAGAGTATACCTTACCAAATGCATATTAAATTCTAATCCCAGAGGAATAGGACCTAGGCATTCTCTAAATCTCTGTAGAGAGTTCAAAGGTGCACCACTGGTTGACAAATCATTAAGGGATTTCTGGGTCAAATCCTCACCACAACTCTGTCATTTGTTATGTCCTGACCTATTTTCTAGTGATTTATCTCTTTATTTAGATCATTATAGTACTGATACATTTGAAAGGTCTCTATTAAAATGAAGATCTCTATTTGATATCTATTAAGGTGTCTAGATATTGCTGCTATTCTTTCTTCTATCACCCTTCGACATAGTCACAGTTAGAATTGTTTTTTATTTTGCTTTGTTATCCAATAATGTTAGTATATCAGCACATTGATAATATACTAATATAAATAGACAGACTAGAGTAAACAAAACTTGCCATCATTGTAAGCCAGAATGATCAATAGAGTGAATGTCATTAAACTCTTGATAGCTTAACTCTTGGGTTTAGTAAGACTCAAACACCTTCATTTTGATCACTCAGTATAAGTGCTTTCTCTACCAAATTGTCATTTGGTCTTTGTTGAAGAAACCAGTTAACCAAATGCAGAGGCCATTAACCAGTGCAGAAGACTGTTAATCAATGCAAACTTCAAGATGACTTGTTCCCTGTCTCTAACTATTTGAAATTTGTTTGGCAATCAATCTTGAAGATTAAAGATTGTTTATTCACTGTGCCAACAGGATTTGGCAATGAGACCTGGCCTTGTGCTAAACATGAAAGGTGTCTTGATCACTGAATAAATACATGCTGGAATAGATTATAGAATGTTTAGATCTGGTATTCTCCAACAATAAAATGCAACTTTGTTCTGGTTGGATGGACCTTTCACCTGCCTCTCTTATTTTTCTGGTTCTCTTTTCCTGCTACGATGTAATATAATCTTTCTTTAGATCCCGATTCCAAGTGACCATGTGTCCAGAGTGACTTTGTAAACCCAATCAGGATTGAACTCAGCCTGCAACTCCTAGTCCCCCTAGACCATTAAAACTTACTGATCTCTTGAGAGAGAAGATTTTCTTGCCAAATCACTGTTCTTTAACAAAACAAACTCTGGAATGGAAGCCTCATTACCTTGTGGCCATCAGTATACCCCCAGCTGTGATGCTTTGCAGGGCTGCTGAATGCTTTTTCCTTCTTCCCCTGTTGAGTTTATGTGTGTTTTATTACACTCCCAGGAGGGGTGTACTTCATTGGTGTTAAAGGGATCACTCTGGAACATTTGTATATGCTTCCATCTTCTAAAAATTAATCTTTGATTCCTACACATATGAATTCACAGCTTTTTTTAGCTGAAAGTGGTCTTGCCATTCATTGAAACATCTTGAGAGAAAAGCACAAGCTTTTTTCCCCCTTGTGCCATTTGGGACTGGAAGTGCTCCTTCCGGTCTCCGTGTGGTCTTTCTAGAGGTTTTAATTTTATCTTGCTTATAAAAGTTTTAGCTGTTTCCAAATGGAATAACTTAAACATATAAAAAGATAGAATTTATATGAACCCACAATGCAAAGAATCAGCAATTATCAACCCATGGCCAGTCATCATACCTTTTTTCTGAGGTACTTCTGGGTGGCTTAAACCCTCAGCCTTGGTGAATACCCAATTGTACTGTCTCCACCATCCAAGAGATCTTCTATGCTAATTTGAAACAAATCCTAGACCTTTTACTAATTCATGCATAGCTGTTAGTTATGTATGTATGTATAAAACATAAAATCTCTTTAAAAACACAATCACCTTAATATTATCAGACTTCATAAATCCACAGTATTGCCTTAAAATCATCTGCTATGCAGTTTTCAAAATATTGTAAGATAAATGTTCTGTTTCCACAATATCTTGATATGTTGCATGTTCCTAGAGTGTTTTTAAATTTTTTTTTGTTCCTAGAGTTTAAATTGGGTTGAATGACTTTAGAGTAAACTCCCAAACCCAACCAACTGTCATCAATTTTCTTTGACTCATCATGATCCTAGAGGAGAGCATGGAATTACTCCATAGGGTTTCTGAGGCCATAAATCATTATGGTAGCAGACAGCCTGGTTTTTCTTCTATGGAGTGGCTAATGGGTTTAAACTACTGACCTTGCAGTAAGCAGCTCAAGAGTTAACCCACTGATGTTTTCAAAATCAGAATGAGAAGAAGCAGCTATCCTCTGGGAAGAAAACAAGAAAGTATAATTTGAATTGAGCCTGGAACTTTAGGATTCAGACAAGCAGATACTAAAAGGGAAATTATAGGATGGCAGAGATGTTCCTAGAAACTGAGTATCCATTTGAGCAATGGTAAACAGAGACTTTCACTTATGCAGAAGTTTGTTGCTATTTTTATAGCAAAATACTAAAAGATATTCAATACTTAGGTTAGCCATGATTATGTTAAGCTCTAACTAGATTTTCAACTTAACTTTTCATCCATTGGGGAAACATTGAAGGCATTTTAGCTATTATAAAAGCCATTTTGTTTTATGAATAGTGACAAAACAGGAATGTGGCATTTTCCCATTATTATCCAAAACAAATTGAAGTGGAAAAAAGACTTATCAGCTGCCACAGCACCATCAGAAAACATAATTAGAGGGAAAAAGTATAATTGAAATGATAGTGACTTATCCATTGTAGATATTAAGATTTTTCTGGGGACATTCTAGAATCATCTGTCACCGGACATCAAATTAAATTGGGGAAAAAAGAATTTGACAAGCTTATGTCTTTAGTAAAGATATTTGAAGTTGTTTATTGAACTGGAATTCAATCTCCATAATTTTGTGGTTCCCTCTTTTCATCCATAATAATTCATCTCTATAATTAAAGCCTAATGAACCAAACAATTTCTCTCTTCATAATCAACTTCATCTGTGTGAGTAGCCAACATTAAAATAGAATCTTTCCAGTAAATGGATTCAATGCTTCTAATAAAAATATCCTTTCCTTTCTCTTGAAATTTTACATTTTCTCCCATTAATGAGATTTATTTCCTTAAGAATACTAGGGTGGCATAAAAGGTATGAATAGGGATTTTGGACAACTTCCACTAGTAGAACAAAGATATATCATTACTTATTTAATTAATTAATTGATGCAAACTGGAACTGAGAATATGTCATGTCATCTATGATCAATTGAATACTTTCAATCTATTGTATGCTTTGTCATTTCATAATGCTCTGATTCTTGGTAGGAGGATATTAGAGAAAGAAAATGGGAGTTCCATACTTGAGTCTTCATTTAAAATTTAAATAATTCTTAGAAAGATAAGGCCTTATGCCATTATCGACTAATGCATTTGGCCATGATTAGCTGATATCCAGCTGGGACTAAGAAGAATATTCTGCATAGGTGTCTAGATATGAAAGTATAGTCAAGAATGTTTACAGAGCAAAAACAATAAAGATCACTTTTTCATGCTCTTATCACCTTGTATAGGAAGCAGTGGTGGTTTAGTGGTAGATTCTCATCTTCTGTGCAGGGCCATATGGATTTGATTCCTGGTCAATGAACTTCTTGCCTCACTACCAATGGATTGTTGCATAAGGTTTGAAAATAGTCTTACCAGCCATGAAAGTTACTGGAAAGCAAATTACTTTCTCCATTAGCGTACATATCAGAGATTGTCAAGTATGAATGGCTACTATTTTTGATAGAAAAACCTTAGTGCTAAAATAGTTGTAAATACTATTTTCACTACTTTATTTTTCATATAATAACACTTTTCCTGCTGCCACTTGCCTGACATTTTAAGTTGGGGACATTGCCTAAGCCCTATAGGCAATGAATTTTTAGCCCCCAGCTCCGGAATTTGGATTAATTAATATTTTCTCCCCCCACCCCGACCCCTACCTCCCCAACAATGGCTCATAGTTCATTGGGGGAAAGAGAGTTGTACTGTACATCAGCTGTGGTAAGAAATTGGACCCTGCATCCCTGCTGGAGAGGAGACCTGGGGATCTAAAGAGTAGAGGGAAAAAATTCTTGTGCTGAGTCTGGAAGGACAATGTGGACCTGGTTTGACAAGAATATGGAGCAGAGATGAAAGCATGAATTTCAAGGGAGAGAACAGCATAGGCAAAACCTCAGGCTATAAGACAGCAGCTGATTGAAAGTCTTAGAGGAGTATTATGATGTTTACAAAGAATCAGTTCTTGGGACAAAAGGAAAAAGGCCTACCAACATTCTTCAAACTTTAGAAAAAAGACGCAATACTTCCTTTTTGACTGGCTTCTTTAATTTTTTTTATCTACTTCATTTTCTTATCCTCTGTATCCTTTAAATAGCTTTAATTCTTGAATTTCTATCAAGTCAGCTTCATCTCATTATGACCCCACATGTGTCAAATAGAATGGCACTGCACAGGGTTTTTTCGATGGTTGATTTTTTTTTTTAAGTACACCACCAGATCATTTTTCTAAGGAACTTCTGGATGAGTGCAGACCCTAGCCAATCAGTTAGCACCTGAACTTGCTAATGGTTCAGACCATCCAAAGACTCCACATAGTATATTAGAAAATAATAACTGTTGGGGAAAATAAAATAGGGCAGGATAAGGATATTAGAAGTCTTGGGTGTGGTGGGAGTGCAGAAGCAGTACAGTAAGTCTTTGAAACAATGACATTTTTAAAGATTTTAAAAAATAAAATGTTTATAAATAATTTCAATTTATCTAATCTATATAATAATTGATAACATCTCAAATAAATCCTAGAAACATAAAGGTAAAAGACTTATGTGATTAAATTTAAGAACACCTTTAAATTTTTATTCAACACTATATTTCTATAGTTGGTGACTTGTCATCCCGCTTACCTTCACTACTTTTCTAGCCTTTCGTGACTTTGATTGCTTGGGGTGATTGAAAAAGGTAACAACTTGCCAGAAAGGTGTTTTTTGTTTGTTTGTTTGTTTGTTTATTTGTTTGCATTTGGTATATCTTCCTGGGATAAAGATGAGACTTAACTTCCACAAAGAATTACAGTCTTGGAAATTCACAGGGCCACTTCTAACCTGCCCTACAAGGTCTCTATTAGCTGGAATTGCTTGTTGGAAATGAGTTAGGTTTGCTTTAGCTTCCCTGGGTTTATTTCATTTGATGTTGGGAAATCTGTGGCAGTCACTGATCTGTGTCAATTTCAGCACTGGGAGTGTAGGGGTGGAGTCTGACCTGTCAATCTGGAGATAGCCCATGAGGCCTCTGTGTGGACATGGTTTTCTCCTGAGAATTCTGGGAAGTCTCATTGTATTTCCCAACTGTAGGTGAGAGAACATTGACTCAGTTACTTGGAGACGAACTACTGACAAGATGAGATGACAGCATGTTGATAGATCCTGATTCCTGAAGACTGGAGGAGTCAGAGGAGAAGCCACATGGGCTTACCCTAATGGAACCAAACCTCTGGGGCCAGAGAAGCCATGTGGAGACTCCTGACAACCCTGAGATGATTGGGAGGCCACGGGGAGACCCATACCAGCACTGAGATGCTTCTATCACTAATGGATACTTCTGATGGACCCTGAGCCCTGGAAACGAGGAGTCATGGGGATACCCCTGCCAGCACCGGGATGCTTCTACTGCCACTGGATACACAAGACTCTGCATCCACTGGCCTGTGATTGTCCTTGTGTCATTGCACATGCTTCGTGAGTCAGAAGAAGACTTTAAAGATTGGTATTGGACATATGGGCTAATATCTGACTTAAGACTTTGGACTGGACTGGATTGGGATACTCTCTCAATGTTCCATTCCTCTTATAGATAAACATTTCCCTTAAATCCATATGTGTGTTTATGATTTTGCTTCTCTAGTCTACATGGATTAATACAGAATCCAAGGATTACCTAGGAATATAGCCTTTCAAATTAGTGAACTGTACTAAAATACTATCAATTTTTTGGGGGGGGGTAAATATTAAGAAAGGCAAGTATAGTGCTTGATTGCATATTTGGGAACAAGCATTTATGCTCTGCCCAGATTCATGCTTTGTACCATTCAACCTCACATTTTACCACGAACAGCTAAATCCCTCTCTTTACCTTTTGAATTTGGTGTAAGAATCCTTCGTGACATACGACATATGGGATATAATACTCGTAGGATCCACAGTTCCAACACACCAACCGATCCAAGTGAAACCATTTATGATGTCAGGAGGTTCTTGGTTGAACCAGGGAATACCAGACAGATGTTTACTTGTGCTTTATTGACTATGCCAAAGCATTCCACTATGTGGAACATAACAAACTATGCATAGCCTTAAGGTGAATGGGAATTCCAAGACACTTCATTGTGCTTATGTGGAATTTGTGAATCAAGAGGCAGGTGTGTGAACAGAACAAAGGAATACTGCAAGATTTAAAATGAGGAAAGCTGTGTATCCTCTTATTATGATTATTCAATCTATTTACTGAGAAAATAAAGAGAGAAACTGGATTATATGAAAGCATGTGGCATCAGTATTGGAGGAAGGCTTATTAACAACTTGAGATATGAGATGACACAACCCTACCTGCTGAAAGTGAGGAGGACTGAAAGTACTTGCTAATGAAGATCAAAGATTGCAGCCTTCCACATGGATTCCAGCTCAATGTAAAAATCCTCACAACTGGACCAATAGGTAATATCATGATAAAAGTAGAAAAGGTTGAAGTTGTCAAGGATTTTGTCTGTCTTGGATCAACAATCCGTGCTTATGGAAGCACCAGTCAAGAGATAAAACGATGCATTACATTGCAATGATACATTGGTCTGCTACCCAGTTCCTCTTTAAAGTGTTGAAAAGCAACACTTTATTGGTGTGACTGACCTGACCCATAGTGTTTTCAATCTCATTGTATGCATGTGAAAGCTGGGCCTTGCATAAGGAATATGGAAGAAGAATCAGTGCACTTGAGGAATATCAAAATTACTGTCGCCTGCCAAAAGAACAGACAGATACTTCTGGGAAGAAGTAAAGCCATAATGGTCCTTAGAAGCATGGATAGCAAGATTTTGTCTTACATTCCTTGGCCATGTAATCAGGAGAGATTACTTACTGGAGAAGGTCATCAAGCTTATTAAGTAGAAGTGCAGTGAACAAGAGGAAATTCCTTTATAAGACAAACTGTCTCATTAACCAATGGGTTCAAATTGTGAAGAAGCTGCAAGATCAGGCAGTGTTTCATTCTGTTGTACTGACTCATTGTCACCTAAAATTCCCAGCTGATCCAAGAGAGAAAGGTGAGGCTGTTTGCCCTGCAAAGCTATGTAGACGGAGAAACCTTGTGTAGGGCTGCTATGAATTGGAATGGACTTAGTGAATCATATGGAATTTTCATTCCCAGTTGTTTAAGGTAACTCCATATTGCTTCCCACAGTGATTACACATTTGTACAGTCCCTCCCACCCCACCAGCTGTGAATGAATAAAGGTACTAATCTCTGTCTAGCCTCACCAGCATTTGCTGTTTTCTGTCTTTTTTTAACTTGGCTATCATTGTTGGCTCTTATCATTGCTTTGATTTGCGACCTTGAGTATTTTCCACATGTTTTTTTTAACTGTTTAGATGTCTTCTTCCATAAACTCTGTCCACTTCTTGAGTTATTAGTCTTTTCCATATTGAAATGTTATATTTTTCTATAGATTTTAGAGATTAGTTACTTGTCTCTTGGATTATTGAAAGAAAAAATATCACTTTGATGACTAAGATATACCCGACTTACTCCAGGTTCTTTTTATTAGCCTCAGAAACAATTTCCTGCCATTGGGTCAATTATGACCCAGAGCAACCTTGTAGGAAAGGGAAGAAATGCTCCTGTGGATTTCAAGACTGGACATGGATATAGAAAGCATCCTCTATTTCCCGTGAAGCACTGGTGGTGTTCAACCACCAATATTGAAGTTAGCAGCCCAAGGCGTAAGCATGATGCCACAAGGGTTCCTAAAATGCAAATGACATTTGAATACTGAAAGAGACAGAACTGAAGTGTTCAAAGTTGGTACTGATGAAATTTGAATGCATGCTGGTCTTTCAGAATGAACAAAACGCTTGTAGTAAAACACAAACAGAATGTTCCTTAGAAACAAGAATGGCAAGACTTTGTGTTTCACTTACTTTGGACAACATATCATGAATGAGCAACCTGGCAGACTAGTGAGCAACAGCAAATATTGACTGTTTTAAGGCACTGAATTTGAGGATATTGTTATGCCATAATGGCTAAACGATACAGCAAGAAAATTAAATTCCTCTTTTTATTTCTTATCATAAAATACAAATTCTTTCTCTTGCTGAAGAATCCCTCCCATTTTTCTCTAAGGTCTCCCCTCCCCAAATAGTTTTATAATAACCTTTCTTTTTCCATTATTTTATTTTCAAAACTAAAGCCAGATTGTTTTTTGTTTGTTTGTGTTCTTCTTTTGTTAAAAAAGTCATTTTATTGGGCTCATGCAATGCTCATCACAATACATACATACATATATATTGTGCCAAGCACTTTCGCGGCCTGCTGCTATCATCATTCTCAAAACATCTGCTTTCTACTTAAGTCCTTGACATCAGCTTTTCATCATGCCTCCTTTCTTCCCACTCATCCCTCCGTCATGAACCCCTGATAATTTATAAATTATTATTTCATCATATCTTACATTTCCCAGCGTCTCCTCTCGCCCACTCCTCCGCTGTCCATCCTGCAGACAGGAGGTTACTTGTAGATGCTTGTAATCGGCTTTCTCTTTCTACCCCACCCTCCACCCTTTCAGTACCTTCACTCTCACTAATGGTCCTGAGGGGTTCATTTGTCCTGCATTCCCTGTATTTCCAGGGAATACTGAAAAAGACAGTTCTGTGTACAGTTCAGTGTACCGCTTCCAGTCTAGTTTGATTTGTAAGTAAGAGTTGGGATCATGATAGTTGGAGGGAGGAAGCCTTTGAGAATTAGAGGAAAGTTGTATGTTTCATCTTATTTCACTGCACCCTGACTGGCCCCTCTCCTTCCCACGACCCTTCTGTAAGGGGACATCCAGTTGCCTATATATGGGCCTTGGGTCCCTACCCTGCACTCGCCCTCATTCGTAGTGATGTAATTTTTGTTCCTTGATGCTTGATACCTGCTCTCTTTGATCCCTCATGATCACACAAGCTTGTGTGCTTCTTCCATGTGGGCTTTGCTGCCTTTATGATAGATGGCTACTTGTTTACCTTCAAGCCTTTAAGACCCCACTTTATCATTTGGTAACTGGGCACCATCAACTTTATCACCCACCTTTGCCTTGCATCCATTTGTCTTCAGTGATCATATCAGCAGGGTGGGCACATAATGATATGATTTTTGTTCTTTGATGCCTGATACCAGACTACTTCCACACCTCTTGGCTGCACAAGCTGGTGTGCTACTTCTGTGTGGGCTCAGATACTTCTCTGTGAGATTTTCATTTATTTATCATCAAACCTTTAAGACCCCAGACACTATATCTTGATAGCTGGATGCCATCAGCTTTCTTCACCACATTTGCTTATGCACACATTTGTCTTCAGTGATCATGTCGAGAAGGTGAGCATCATGGAATGTCAATTTAATAGAACAAAGTGTTCTTGCATTGAGGAAATACTTGAGTGCAGGTCAAATTTCCATCTTCTAACTTAATACTACATCTATAAATATATGTCCTGGGATTTATTTTCTCACCATCATAAATCATTTTATTTACATATGTACATACCTGTATCTAGACATCTATAAATGCCCTTTACCTCCTAGTTCTTTCATCTATTTCCTTTTACTTTGCTCTTGTTCCACAATCATACTCAGTCTTCATTTGGGTTTCAGTACATCCTCTCAGTTACATCACCCTTGCTTAAGCCTTACCAGGCCTCCCACATGCTTCTCCACTGATTCTGGACCATTTATTATTTCCCTGATCCCTGAGCCTGTCCACACCATCCCCCCACCCAATTCCCCTAGGAACCATCGGTCCTACTGTTCTTTCCTCCCAACTGTTCAGCCAGGAATGCTACTTTTTGATTCACTCCATTTTGGGGGCTCAGACCGCATTGCTTCCCCACCATGTGACCCCCCCCTCCCAAATGTCCCTGTCTCTGCTTCAGTAAGGAGACAGCATGACACTTCCTGTTGCCATTTTCCCAGTCCCCTCTGTGACCCAATAGCTCCCCACAGGGATGTCGTCCTCTGGGCATCATGAGCCAGCATGGGGAGCAGTCGGCTCTCTTTCCCTTTCTCCCTCCAGGTCTATCTCCATGTGAGTGTGGCATGCTGACCCCACCCCCAATATATTCTCTACCATGCCCACTTCTAGGGTGTGTGTCATTCTGGCTCTGGGTGGGGCCAGCCCTGAAGCTTTCTTTTTTCATGCCTCCTTCCTTGTGACCACGCTGTCCTCATGATTTGGTGTTTCATGGTAGGGTCTGCATGCCCACTCCAGATTCTGTGGAGACAAGACTAGTACTCTCCCCCAGGGTAGGTTAGTGCCCTGCACTCTGTTTTATTCTTTCACTTTCAAACCCCCGTTTTCTCCATCCCCCCCCCCCACCATCCTTCTCTCATTACTGTCATGCACACAACATGTACCTCCTTAGGTTTTGTCCAACCTCCTCCAATTTCCCCATATCTCAGTCCAAATGCTATGATATAGGAAGCTTCTCTTCTATACCTATCGTGCTGATTATACTTAGCTCAGGTGAGTCATACTGTACTTCTCCTTTTGTGATTGACTGACTTCACTTAGCATAATTTCCTCCAACTCTTGCCATGAGAAGATGTGTTTTATGTACTGATCAGTGCTTCTGAGTGAAGCATTGTACTCTACTCTGTGTATATTCCAGAATTCTCTAATCCACTCATCTACTGATGGAAATTTAGATCGTTTCCAACTCTGTGATTGTGAATTTCACTTCAATAAACATTTGCGTGCATAACACCACTTGCCATGGTTTATTTCTTACTTCTTCTTGGTATATACCCAGTAGAGGGATTGCTGTGTCATAAGGTAGCTCAATTTCCATCTTCATTAAGTACCACCAGACTGCTTTCCATAGAGGCTCTACATATGTATAGGACCACCAGCACTGTAGGAGAGTTCCTATTTTGCCACATCCTTTCCTCTCCAACATTTTTTGCTGTCTGGTTTTCTGATTTGAGTTAGCCTCAAAGATGTGAAATGGTATCTCATGGTTGCTTTGATCTGCATTTCTTTGATAACTAATGATCAGGAGCATTTTCTCACTGTTTATTGGGCAGAGGGGTCTCCTCCCTAGTGAAACTTCTTTTCCATTTTTTCCCCCACTTCTTCAAAGAGTTAACTGTTTTCCTCTTTTTCCAGGCAAGGAGGGTATTGCAGACTTTTATAATAAGCCCTTTGTCTGTTGTGTTGTTGCTAAAAATCCTGTGCCAGTCTATAAATTGCCTAGCTACCCTTTTTGGTAATGTCTTTTGATTCACACAGGTGTCTTATCCTTAGTAAATCCCAGTTGTCAATTTCAGATCCCTCTCTGTGTGTATCCTGCCCTATTGCAGTTATCCTTTTTATTCTCTGAGCCAAGGTTCTTAGATTTGTCCTGATTCTGTTGCTAATGGTTCTGATGATTTGGGGTTTTACTTCTAGCTTCATGATCCACCTAACATTTGTTCTTGTGCATGGGGTGAGGTAGACATCCTGTTTCATTTTTCTATATGTGGCTTTCCATTGTTTCCAGCACCACATTCTAAATTGGGTGTTGGCCTCCCACTTGATGCTTTTGGGGCCCTTGTGGAAAATCAATTGTCTATATACTAATGGTTTTATTTTGGGGTTTTCTATTCTTTTCCATTGATCTTTCTAGCTGTCATTATGCTAGTACCACCTCTTTGTAGCAGGTGTGAAAGTAAGGTAAAGCAATCCCTCTGACTATGTCCTTCTTCTTGAGGAGATCTCTGCTAATTTGGGCTTCTTCCCTTTCCATATGAAATTGATGGTCAATTTTCCAGTTCTCTGAAGAAGGTTGTTGGTATTTAAATCAGGATAGCATTAAACTTATAAAGTGCCCTGTGTACGATAGAGTTCTTTACTATATTGGGTCTTCTGATCAATGAGCATAGAATATTTCTCCATTTGTGGAAGTTGCTTTGGGGTTCCTGTAGTAGGGTTTTGTAGTTTTCCTTGTATAGATCTTTGGTTTTTTGATTAGATATATCCATGGATATTTCAGTTTAATCTTGGCTATTGTGAATAGTACTGTCTTCCTGAGTTTCTTTTCCATGGTCTTGTCAGATGTATACAGCAAACCAATCGACTTCTGTTTGCTAATCTTGTATCCTGCCAGTCTTCCATATTCCTCTATTGCTGTCAGTATTCCAGTTGTGGAGCTTTGGGGATTTTCAATGTACAGAATGATGTTATCAGCAAATAATGATAGCTTCACCCCCTCCTCTCCCAAATATATTTGATGTCTTTACATTTTCTTATGTTATTAGCTAGGACCTCCAGTTCAATATTGAATAACAGTGGGGATAGTGAACATCCTTTTCTTGTTCCCTTTTTCAGTAGGGTTGATTTAGTCTTTTTTCCATTGACTATGATGTTAGCTGTCAGCTTTTCATAGATAGCTTGTATTAACTTGAGGAACTGCCCTTCCATTCCTATCCTCTTGAGCGTCTTAATTAGGAATGGGTCCTAGATGTTGTCAAATGCTTTTTCTGCATCTATAGATTTTATCATGTGGTTTGTAAACTTTATCTTGTCAGTGTGGCTTTTCAGATGTTAAACCATTCCAGTGATGAATCCTACCTGATCCTGATGGATTTTGCATTTTATATACTTTTGTATTCTACAGGAGAATATCTTGTTGAAGATTTTTGCATCTATGTTTATTAGAGATATCAGTCTACTCTTTATTCCTGTGGGATCCTTTCCTTGTTTAGGTATCAAAGTTATGCAGGCTTCATAAAATGAGTTTGGGAGTTTCCCATCCTTTTCTACTCTCTGAAAAATTTTGTGGAGGATCAGTGCCATGTCCTCCCTGAATGCTTTGCAGAATTCTCTAGTTGTGTTAGTCTGGGTAGACTAGAGGAACAACTTTCAAAGACACACATATGGATATAACGAATGGGTTTATAGTCAAGAAGAACAGGACTTTGAGAAAACATCCCAGCCCAGTCCAGCTCAAAGTCACAAGTCCGATATTAACCCATATGCCCGAAATCAGTCCATAAAGTCTCCTTCCGACTCACGAAGTCACAAGTCAGTTGGTGCAGAGCCCTGGCACCCACAGGGGTCTCCCCATGGCTCCTCGCTTCCAGGGCTCAGGGTCCATCAACAGAATCCCGTGGTGGCAGAAGCAACTCATCGCTAGTAGAGGCCTCCATATGGCTGCCCCAGCCTCAGAGGTCCGGCTCCATCAGAGCAAAGCTGTGTGGTCTCTCTGCTGACTACTCCAGTCTCCCGGAGGCTGCCATCCTGTGTTGTCTGTGATTAATCGTCTCCGAGACTAACTCCCAACAACTGGGGAAGATAACTTCTCATCTTCACGAGGGAAATATCGTGAGATTTCCCAGAAGTCTCAGGAGAAAGCCATGCCCACACAGAAGCCTCATTGGCTACTCAATGGCTATCTCCAGATTAACAGGCTAGACTCCACCCCTACATTTCAATCATAAAATTAACATAAGCATGACTGCCACACCTGTGAAGCCATCTGGTCCGGGACCTTTTTTTGTTGCCAGCTTCTTGATACCTATATCTCTTTCTTCTTTTGCTATGGTTTTGTTTAGGTTCTTGATCTCTATCTGGGATAGTCCTAGAAGGGATTATTTTTCCAGGTGTTTGTCCATGTCTTCCACATTCTTGAACTCATTAGAGTTCATAGTATTTTCATAGTACTTTGTGATTATCCTTTTAATCTCATTAGGCTCTGTTGTGATTACCCATGTTTCATTTCTCATCCTGTCTATTATTGCTTGCTCTTTCCTTTTTTGGGTTAGGTTTGCCAGTGGCCTGTCCATTCTGTTGATCCTTTTGAAGAACAAGTTTTGGGGGCATTAATCTTCTGAATTCCTCATTGGTCTTCCCAGTGGTTCAACTCTGCCCTGATTTTTTCTTTTCTTTTGTTGCTGGAGGGATTATTCTGTTGACTCTTTTTGAATTGTTGGAGATTTTTTGAGAGTGTATCCATCATAACTTTCTCTTACCTTTTCATATAAGCTCCTATTGCAATAAAGCTACCTTTGATGACTGCTTCCACCACATCCCAAAGTCTTGATATGAAGTATTCTCATTCTCATTAGCTCTTAGAAACTTTGTGATCTCCACTCTAATCTGGGTCAGTACACACTCATGTTGCAGAAGAACATTATTCATCATCCAATGTTTGCCCTGTTTTTCTGGTGATCATTATGTTGATATCCAGTTTTATGGCATGGCAATCAGAGAAGGACCTCTGTATAATCTCAATGTGTTAGAATTTTAAAAATAGTGTTGAATCTAGGTATTAGGTAACCAGAATAGAGACTGAGGTGCGTGTCTCCCAATGCCCACATAAGGTCAAAACAAAGGGGCTGGAAAGAAATAAGACACCCATTAGACACCCATGGGAGGATCCAAACTGAGCATGCTTAGACACTAGTCCTCCCACCCCCCGGGCTTGGTGGGAGGTCCACCTGGACAAACAGACTAGGCCAGCCACATGACATTGCACAGGGTTCATCCTAAACTTAGCCAATAAGGTTGGCCAATACCTTCAACCATACCTTCCTAACCAAAGGAGATAGAGCCAATCACGGGAAGACCAAGTCTCTTTTACTCCTCTCTTATTCAGGTACGCTCTTGCAGGTTGGAAGACTGGTGAACATACTCATCACCTGGGCCCTGGAGTCCAAGCTCCCACTCAGGGCTCTCTTTTGGGAATTGCTGTCTTGGCTTCTGGAATTTCCTGTCAATACCTGAAACTTCCCTTTCCTCATAAAAGTCACTTGGATTTACAAAAGTGCTATAGTTGTGTCAATTCTTTTAGCTTAGCAAAGCAAGAACTGAGCTATAAATCATTCAGAAACCTAATGTAGGTACTATTATGGATGGAATTGTGTTTCATCACCCTCATCCTCTTCTCTTCAAAATATGAGTTGTATATGAGTTGTATAACCTAACCCCTATATCTATTGATATAGTCCCAGTTGAAAATACATTTTCTCTGCTACTTTAATATGGAAGTTTTACTTTAAGGTATGCCTACAGCTCTTTTGAGATCTAGAAAAGGAGACTAAGTAGCCTGGCAAGTAGCAAACAGACATGAAGGAAGATAGATGTCATACCACCAGATGATCACCAAAAAAAAAAAAAAAAGCTGAAAAGAATCAAGGACTTCCCCCCTAGATTCTAGGGCCTAGAGTCAATGGAGATACAGTGTTCCTTTATTGCTGTCTCTTCTAGCCTCCTAAACTGTCAGGAAATAAATATCTATTGAAGTCATCCACTTCTAGTATTTCTGTTATGGCAGTACTTGATAACTAAGACAGCTACTCTGAATAAATTTATAGAGAAAAATCTGTGAATATGACATATACTGCAACAGCAGCAACAACAAAAGATAAGGATGTACAAATCCTTTTTGATAAGAAGCAGAGCATGAATATAAATAGACCACGATAAGAAACTTAAAAAAATATTTTCAGGGCTATGACTGTGTGAGAGGGGGAAAACACTTGTGCTTGTTAGTGAACTAGTATTGAAAAGGCAATGTCAAAATGCATGCTTACAACAGAAGGGGAAAGGCAGAATAGAAAACATTTATTCATCAATGGGAGATAATGAAATGCCCAAGGGAATAAAGAGAGAATATACATACAACCCTAAGATGACTAAATAGACTTTTGGTCTGAGACAAGAGCACAGCATGAAGTCTGGTGTACTCACTTCATAGACTGCTGGAATATGGATTCCCGAGAGGAAGAGAGAGACACGAGGAACAGCCAATAGCAGCAGACCCACCAGAAAGCCAGCCTTTGGTGGGAAGTCCACCATCAGCCAATATAAGGTACAACATTCCATTTTTGACAGGGCCTTTTAGACTAGATAAGGGCTTACTGCTGTCAACAGTTACAGTCTTGGTAACCCACAGGGGGTTTGCCATGAGTCAGCATTGACTACATGGTAGTGAGAGTTTTTTTTTTTAAGGGCTCTTCGGGTTTGTTCTGTAAAGTCTCCCCTTCATTAATCTTACTCTGTGTTCCAAAAAAAAAGATGAGATAATGCCAAATCCTGTAATTCAGCAGGCACAAGTGCAGGGTCCAGATCATAAACCCAGGACAGGTATCCGGACGTGGAAGGAGACCCATCAGTTTTAAGGGTATTAATCTTGTGCTCCTTTTGTGTTCTCACAACTCCTTCTCTGCTGTTGGGCTCTGCTACTGGGGACCTGGTGACTCTAGAGTTTGTCCTTAAGCCTGAGAGCATGGATATGTGTTATCAGTTTGGACTTGATTTTCTCTTCCTCAACCATCAAAGACTTCTCACTGCATGCCCTCTTTGTAGGCCCCTCCTTTAGGCACTAGGGACCATGGTGGCATAGTGGTTATGCATAAGGCTGTTAATTGCAAGGTCAGCACCTTGAAACCACCAGCCGCTCCTCAGAAAAAAATGAGACCTTGTACTAACCAAAAGAATTATAGTCTTGGAAACTCATAGGGTCACTTCTACTCTGTTCTAGAGGGTTGCTTTCAAGGCAGTGAATCTGGTCTCAGAAAGTAGACACTAACTTCACTAGTGAAGCAACCCCACCCACTTGCATGCTCAGCTGCAGAAGTTTAACCTAGAACCCTAGTTGCCTGCCTGAGAGGAAAGGTCAAACAAATGAAGCCAAGGGCCAAGGAACACTCTAACCTCCTTATAAACCTCTTGGGAGGAGAGATCTGTACGTCAAACAGATTTCTCATGAGTTAGAATCGACTTGTATTTTTGTTTCATTTGCTTGTTTTTATTTCACAGTCTAAGTCCTAGAGTCAGAATCAGCCCTGGAAACCTTTCTGTTGAGCAGAGTTTCACTCTTAATGGTAGACCACCAGCCTACAGTGAGTGGATGTCCATCACCTCTGCTAGTTGCTTATTCCTTAACAGATATACATTGGTCGCCTGCGAAACAGGAGGTACATTGCCGGTTGAAAGAGTCCTGTCTTGGAAAAAAAAATCTGTCCTCATGAAGTTAACATTTAAAGGGAGAAAACAACCAGTAAAAAATATAGCATGTCCAAAAGTCATAGCTGTGTGAAGAAATAAAAATGAATGTGAAGAACAAGGAGCACTGGGGCTGAATATTTGAAGCTATCTGCCCTACAGTGGGCCTGGACTCACGGAGACATCATTCACATATAGAAGAGAACACTAGTGAGTGTAGCCCCACCCCCAGGACTGCTAGTGGATTTGACTGTTAATATGCATGTGTAAGGACTTCAATAACTGGTTTTCAGAAGATCACCATGACTTTCTTCCTAGTCTGTCTAAGTTTGGAAGTTCTGCTGAAAACTGGCAACAAGAAAGCCTCCATTATGCTGTTGGCTTAATGTTAAACTCCGGTCTCCCACATAAACCAGTAAACCTGATGGATTCTCCCTGAGCTGACTCTGCTCATGATGATAGTATAGGACAACCCCCCTGGGTTTCTATGACTATAATTCTTCATAGGAGGAGAACTCCTCATTTCTCTCCCATGGAGTGCCTGGTGGGTTTCAACTCTTGACCTGTAGCTAGCAGCCTAATGAGATAGTTAAGGTTTATTGTGCCCACCTGGCTGAGCCATACATGTGGGGTTAAGTGAAGAGCAGAGGTATAACTGGCTCAGTGAATCTCACCTTTCTAGTTTTTGCATTTCTTGCTCTCTGATGGTCAGACCCGGGTGCAGCTGCCTTTGCCAGTTCCCTGCTCCAGCTGGCAAGGCTCACTTCCTGCAAGACATCCCTGAGGAGAAATCACATGAACCTACTCTGATGTAGCCCTGAGTGCCGGAGCAGCCCTGTGGAGACCCCTGCCAGTGCTGAGATACATGCTCACTGATTTGGCTTTCCTCCTGAAGTCTGTGTCATTGCACTTGTTCTGTGAGATTGAGGAGGGTATTGTAGGTTGGTGTCAGGCATATTGGCTAATGTTGGACTTATGGGTTTAGACAGCAGGGGTTGGGATGCTTTCTTAATGTACACTTACCCTTTGTATAAAACTCTCCCATATATATATGAGTTTCCATGGATTTGTTTTCCTACTTAACTCACACCAAAAATAACATCAAAGGTGTTTAGTCTCTCAGAAAGAGGGTGAGAGTTATACCACCTAAACATGTTCTCAGAGCTGAACTTGCAATTTTAAACAGAAGACTAGAGACAACATCTTTGAGAAGATGGCTTTGAGCAATGATTTAATAAAAAGAAAGACACAAACCAGGTGCAAGGCTGCTCAATAAAACCTAGGACTCCCAGTTAAATTTGAATTTAAGATAAACAATACATCTTTTTTTTAAAAGCATACATGCTACATAGTTATCCTAAGAAATTATTCACTGTTTATCTGAAATTCAGCTTTAACTGTTAGTCTTGGATTTTTATAGGCTAAATCTGGCAACCAGAGCTATGGGAGTACTTGGGAGAAAATAATTGTAGACAGAGGGTACAACAATTAGTGCCCTAGAGTAGGAACTTGGTGTGTTTGTGGAAACAGAACCATGCCTGGAATAGAGTGATTTAGTGGAAGGGTGGAAGAGATGAGAAGGTAATGTTGCCAAACAAAACACAGGACATAGTAAAACAACAAAAAAAATTATCTACTTTTGAAAAATCTGAAATTCAAATTTAACTGGGTCCCAGGATTTTTATTTGCTAAGGCTGGCAGCCCTACATGGGGAGCAGACCTGTGGAGTTCACCAGCCATCATAAGGCTCCCTGAAACGGTCGGCAGTTGATAAGTATAAGCTTATTAAAATAACTTCCACACCATTTTTTTTCTCAGAAGGGTAAGGCAGACACTGTTTTACTTCACAGCTTTGACTTTGAGCAAAAGTGGTTCTCTTTGTAGCTTTCAGGTACACCAGGGGTGCTCAACTCAGCCTCAATTGACCAGGCCATAGCTGAAATCTGAAACTCATAAAAAGGCTCACACCATGCTCATTTTACACCATTAGCACTATCGTGAATGTTGAAGTTTGGGACCCTGATTCTGGTTTTTCCAGCCCTCCCCTGTCATAGTTGGAATACCTATGTCTGAAGGAAAGAAGGTGGGGGAGTATATGGTTGTTTAATTAAGCCACTCTAATTGGAAACTTTTTGTAAATCAAAATCTGATTCCCTTGGTTAATTTTGCTTATAAAACTTTGCAAATTAAAACTTAATGGAAAAGAACTAAAAAAAAAATAAAACCTTTGAAAAATTCCCAAACCCCACAATGGAAAACTGTTAGATACTGTTCTATTTGTTCAGAAAGTTTACTGCTAGGAAAATCTCATAACTGGTTTAATCCCCTGCAGCTGGGAAAATCCGTTTCAGGTAGATGGAGGAGACTAAAAGAAATCTTTTGCATGGATCAAGGGACAAAATTCTATTTTATCATGAAGCATACCCATTCTTAGCTTAAGTACGATCCAAAGCCGTGATTCCAAACTCTCTACCATAGACTGAAAGTTTGTTAAAATATAAGACATGGTACATCTTCTTTGATCTAAATTGTTGGGAGTTTTATTTCTCTCTGAGGCATTAAAGAATGCTGCTGCTGCTGTTCACTGTGTCACATTGGCTCCCACGCAGTGACCGGACGTGGCCCAGGCTTGCACCATCATCATAATCGTTGGTCTCTTGGAATCAACTGCTGTGATTGTTGTGTGACCACCTCACCTCACCAAAAGTTCTTTTTACATTTGTTCTCCACTTTGCCAAAGAGGATGTCCTTATCCATTACTGTCCCTCCCCATGACTAATGGTAGGTCATGATTTTATGTCACCTTGAAGAAGTATGGAAGTGGGGGAGTGGAATCCAACCTGCCAATCTTGTCACTGCAGGATGATACCTCCTTGGGGACATGGACTTCTTTTAAGTAGGGAAACTGGGAACCTTCTGCCTTCCTGCCTGTGGGAACTTTGCCTACCTCCAGGAGTGGTTGCATGTGAGCTGCCTGCCCCTGAAAGTTGTCAGCGTCCTGCCATGTTTCCACTGACCTTGGATCCACAGGCCTCGGTACCCACCACTCTGTGATCTCCCACCATCACCCTTCTAGATTTAGTAACCTGTAGTTATGTGAGTCTGAAGGAGCACTGGCTTCCTTCGGACAGTGGACTTGAGTTAGATTGCACAGAGATGCCTTCTTTTGATACAAGATTACTTGTTGTTATAAAGATCTCTCTTATACATATAGAAGTGTCACTGATTTTTTTCTCTACACAGCCCATCCCAACACACCAAGTATGACTTTATAAGTTCTAGTTAATAGTCTGTGATCAACAGAGCTTTCATTGGCTAATTTTGGGAGGAATATTGTTGTTTTGTTTCCTGTTTACGTCTGGAAGCTCTGCTTTAAATCTGGAAGTTAAGGTCCCACTATGTCTGATACTGCTAATATTTGAAATACAGGTGGCATAATTTCCACATCATAATAACACCCAACTCACCACAATACAACAAACATTCAGATTGCTAAAGAATGCTAGGACATCAGGAAAAGTAAAAAAAAAATTATATGTGATGACACATGTTTAAGTAGGGGTAGAATGAATGATTCTGTAAGTTGGTTGTTCTCAGTAAATAGGTTCAGATGCAGGCATATAGCATTAGTAAGTCAACATAATTATAATGCAGACTAACATCAAAAAAGTATGTTGTTTATTAATTATTGAAAATAAAAAGTAATTTCTGCATATTTTATTTTTAAAAATTTCTTCAATGTAGTTAACTTTAAAATAAATTTTAAATTCATGTCGTTGATTTTTAGGCATGTCTGGAACTCTCTTTTCACTTTTTTCCCAAATAAGAACATTCCCTCTTTCTTCAGAGAACCCTCTCTTTTGTCTTTTTCTCCTTTCCACATAGTGTCCTTTTACTCCTACATCAGGTCAGTGAATGTCATGTACAACCTCAAGCACACTTAAGGGTTCAAAACTATACATAAGGAACCTCGAACCTTCTGTTGGGGATTTTATATGCTGAGTGGCATGGCACAGTGGTTAAGTGCTTGTTTGCTAAGCAAAAGGTGGCTGGTTCAAACCCTCCATTCACTCTGCATGAGGAAGGCATTGTAACGTGCCTCTGTAGAGATTTAGTAGAGGAATCCTGTTGAGCAATTCTATATTACAGGGCTGCAATGAGTATAAATTCACTGGATGGAAGTGGGCTGGGGTTGGGTGCAATGGCCTTTTCCTTTCAGCTGCCTTTGGAGTTGCTAATTCAGGATGGTATAAGCCAATTCTATGTGTTTTGTCTTATGACGAAGAAAATTTTGGCAAAGGAAAGAAATGACCCCAAGACAGAGGCCACTGGTGATGTGAGAGAAGGCCTGACAAAGTGATGCCTGCAGAGTGAAAAGGACTGAGATGAAACATCCAATCCTGTTGGTCTTTGAATCCGTCCAGTCCCACACCTCTGCCTGTCTCAGTTAGCATGACCACAAAGTCCTTCTCGTGTGTCTGGGTAGTCCGAGTTCATTTGCTGTCTTTGAAGCCATGAGCCAGTACCACATGGGAGCAAATTTTCTTACAGGAGAGAACTTGAGACAATTTGTGGAAAGCAGAATTAAAATGTAATGCAATTTCTCCACCCACTTATTGAAACCACTTGATATAGCTCAGATTTTATATAAAAATATATTTTTCAGAACTCCATATATATGATTATAGAGTGAAGTTTTTCCTTTTCTCTACAAAAAATGATCAGTTAGAAAGGAGGGTATCTTAATTACTTGAATCCTTCCAAATTCTTTAATATTGTGTAATTGTTTTCTCTTTCAGTGTGAGCATTATAAACCATTTCAAAGAATCGTGTGCATTAGAAAAAAACAGAGATGATATCTTCTGGAAAACCACGTATGATGTCTCAAAGAAAGTGGTTTAAGATGGGTAAGCTATTTCTGGCAAGTTTCATGGGAAAATTGTTGAACAGCTTTCTTTGGTTAGATGTGAATATGCAAGAGTAATCATTCAAAATTAAAATATTCTCTTCTATAGAATGTACTTCCAAATATGCATACTAGCTAACTAGTCAGTTACTAAGTATAAAGGTTTTGTTTTTTTGTGTACAATTGTTCTATCACTAGCATTCTAATTGAACAATAATTTTTCTTGGACACTCTCAGTGGAGAAATTTTAAAAATCATGTATGCTTTGGATTGCATGGCGTATATCTCTCTGTACGTTGTGTGTTTTACGTATATGTTCAGCAGGGAGAAAAATCCTAAAAGATGAAATCAAAGAGTCTGAAACACAGGTGCAGACTGACCAGTCATTTGGGTGAGGTTAAGGTAGGCCAACCAGGCAAATCTAAGTCCCTGAGCTTGAACTCCACCTGAAATGATTATTCAGGGTGAGGTTTCTCTGGTTTCACATAAAATAAATTTAAAGGCAACTCAAGGGTGGCAGGGCCAAGATAAATATTATAAAGCACTCTGCACATATTTAAGTGAAATTCCGCCCACCCCTCACCCCAAATTGTCCTTTTCCTTTGCACAGAGCATAAGGCTAAAAGAAGCATTCAAGAGTTAGGCCTGGCAGGTAAGTTCAAAGTAGAATACATGATGGATACGGGGGGTGGGGGTGGGGGAGGAAGTAATGTTCCTGGTTAGATGCTGGGAATACTGTTTTACCACAAGCAAACAGTATGACTGTGTCTCCAGCAGATTTTTCACTTGACTACGTTCTCAGCTGAATGCTATTTTCCCAGCTGTGTTTGTCACCACTGCCACGGTCACCGTTGCTGTTACTCATGCTCATAAATTGGCAAACACACGATGACCAGTGGTGTTTCAGCCCCCAAGGCATCCCAGGCATTATCCAAAGCATTCCAGGTGCTTCACCTCACACACTGACCATGATTTAGTGGAAGATGCTATTTTAATTTGGGAGATTACAAAAACACAAAAAATAATCAGCTGAAGAGTACTGTCTACTAGGAATAAATCAAAGCAGGATCTGGGTAGAAATGTGAGACTCTAGTGCTATTGTAACATTAATCTCATGGATGGGTGTGTTTAAAGAACCCAGGTATGTATTCTGTCACATTTTTGAATGTTAGAAGTCAAAATTTAGGGCACCAGCTCTAAGATCGTTGAAGGAAGATCCTTGTCTTTGGGGGCTTCCATAGCCCCCATGTTTCTTGACTTCTTGGCAATCACCACATGGCCACTCTCACCCCCAGGTTGTGCTTGCTCCTGTGTCTTATCTGCTCTTATTAGAACTCACAAGTCATTAGATTCAGGGCACATACTCTACTTACATGGCCTTATTAACACAGCAGAGAAAATCCTCCTCACCAAATGAATTGCATCCATAGGTCTATGAGGAAATATCACAGGGCATATTTTGGGCAACACAATTTTATCCATACCAGTGTACTAGTGCTGAAGGTGGAGCAAAATGGGAATTGGCAGTGCAGCCAAGCAAGGTGATTGCTATGGGCTCGCTCAGTGAATCCATTATTCTTAGTCACAATGTACAATATCATTCACCTAACTCACAAGCTCAAGCTCAATGTAGAGAAACACAAGTTCTCATAATTTGACACCTTAAGTTAGTAACATCATGATAAATGGAGAAAATCATGGAAGCTGTCAAAGATGTCATGTTGCTTGGACCCATGATCCATGTGATGGAAGCAGCAGTCAAGAGACCACAAGGGGCCGTGCTTCAGGTACATCTGCTGCACGAGACCTCCGGAAGCTGTTGAAGAACAAGGATGCCACTTTGCAGACTAAGACGCTCCTCATCCAAACCATGGTATTTTCAGTCACCGAATAAGCTAGGTACTGCATAAGAAAGACCAGTGGAGGGTCAATGCATTTGAACTGGGAGTTGGCAAAGAACATCATGAGTGCCATCGACTGCCAAAAGAACAACTAAATCTGTCTTGGAAGAAGACACAGTGCTCAGAGGCAAGGAGGTTGCGACTTTGTCTCACAGATTTTGGACCACGTGATCAGGAGAGACCATTCCCTACAGACGACAGCAAGCTCAATAAAGTGGAGGCGCAGAGAGGAGAAGGGCCCTCCCAGAAAGGCTGCGCCAATGGGCTCAAGCACAGGAAGGATTGTGAGGATGGCACGTGATCAGGCAGTGTTTCCCTCTGCTGCTCCTGTCAGTTGAAAGCCACTCAGAGGCACCATACAGAGGCAAAAATAAAGCTCACGTGAGAGCGTTCACCAATCTCCCCCAGAGACACCAAAATATGCAGAGAATTTTGGATTGGGAACAATTATTTTTAAATCTTTTGTTTAATGAGATCATGTTTGCTTTAGCCAAACCCTAAAGAGAAATGAATCTTTAGATGCAATCTTATTTTAAAAAATGTAAAGTTTTGTTCTCTGGAAATTGTGATTCTCTTTCTTCTTAGGTTAGTATTATAACAAAGATGTCTTGGTTAAGTTCGGATTCCTGCAGTTGTAGAATTGATCATCTTCCATGAAAACAAGGGAATAATTAAGTTAATCTAAGCTAAAAACTATTTTGGAGAGCTGACAGAACTTGCAAGATATCACAAAATATAACCCAGGTCTAAAAGACTGAGAAATAAATAAATATATAAATATTTTTCTCATTTAGAAATTATCCTCATTAAAGTTTTTTTTTCTATTTCTTTTTTGGAACTCAACAGAGATTTCATGGTTTATTCAAAAAGGCATGTAGGTAGATATGATGGATTGAAATCTGCTCCCCCAAAGGAAATATGAAAACACTCACCCCTGTATCAGTAAATACATTCTACTTGTCAAAAGAATTTTCTTTCATTTTGTTAGTAGATTATACCATAGGCTGGTTCCTAAACCTCATCACCTGAGTAATGTCTTATAAATAAAGAATGGAAAACTGACACAAGCACACATGCACATGTACACTCTTACACACACAGAAGCCACACACTAAGAAATTGCAAGATATTTGGGCGACTGCCAACAAGGAAGAAATTTCTCCTAGGGCATAGATAGGAACTTCTGCCCTACAAAACTGTGAGGCAATTATGACTTGCAAGAATCTGGAAAGCCACCCACTTGTGGTATTGGTGTTAGAGCAGTATAGAAATCTAAGACAAGGCATTAGAGAAAAGTAAAAATATTTGGGACACAGTCTTACCAAGAGTACAAAGTTTGACAACGTTGCATCATTTCTGAGAAAGCTTCCATCAAGTAATACTTGTGCCATACATGCTGTTTTTGAGGGGGGAGGTGTTAGAAGCAGCACTGCCTTTACATTAATTTTAACCTTTGTCACCATGCCTTCCCTGAGGCCACCTTACAGGTTGAAGATCTGCTGATTTCTATTTCCCTGAAAGTAGTAGGACGAGCACCAACGTATTGAAATCAACTTGAGTTCTTTCTACTCACATCATTGCCATTCTCTCTTGTAAATTGGATGTCTCTCGGTTTTCTATGGGAAAATGAGTTCTTTCAGTTGCTCCCTTTACTGTTTGTATATCTTCTCTTTTGAAACCCAAGAAATATTTTAAACCTCAAATCTCTGGGTATGTCATTCTTTACATTGTTTTTTTTTTTTTTTGCATACAAGCATTTTCCTCAACCTTAAATTTGTTCTAAACTTGGTAGTTCTCAACCTATGGACCACTGTGATAGGGAGGCTTGTTGTGCCAAAATGGCCAAAGAAGTGGGTAGGTTTGTTGTGACAAAATGGCCAATGAACACATATAAGATCAACTGAAGGGCAGAGATAGAAATGGCTCAGTGATTCCCGCCATTTCTCTTATGCTCTTGGATTTTCGGACCAACCAACTGCATTGTTTGTCCTGTGCCTCAGTCTCCAAGCTACACTACCCATGAGACACCTAATCCATGGACTGTATTGCTGTGAGTTGTGGTTCCCTCAAGACCTGCTTTGCCACACTCCTGGAATATACATGTCTTGAGCTGGGGACTATCAGACTGTCATCTGGCTGACTGTTGATGACCTGCTTTGCTGTTTGCTGCTTGTGGCCAGATAGCCTGGATTGCTCTATAGAGGACTACTTGGCAGCCCACAAGACTCAAAGGACTCCAATGTACTAGCTGTCTCACACAAGTGAGTTGTACCAAGCCATTTGTACTGCTTTATAGATTAGTTAACTATTTCTTATGTTAGATATATTTCTATCTCTATTAATATATAGAGGGAATTATTAGTGTCCTGGTTTTGTTCTCTAGAGAACCCTGTCAACACAAGTGGTACCAGGAGTGCTTCTAGAGAAATAAAATCATAAATATGCGTTTCTCAGATTGATTCTCCAATCTGATTAGTCTTAAGAGCACTGATGATGCTAATGCTATACCTAAAGTTATGGATAATTCTGCCACTCCTACTAATCCATGATGTGACATAGCAAAGCTAATAACTAAAGTAGCAGCATCAGTAGATGGGGTGTTGGTTAAAGGAAAGGTTCGGGGAGATCGTATGTTTGATATTTTCCAGCAGTTTTGTCAAGATGTCAAGTATAGGGAAACTGGTTGTTTGGTCCTCCTTACAATGGACTGTGTGATAAAGGAGAGGGATGGCCTCAGGGACACAGACATGCACCTCAGGTGCCGACTTACAGACTTAAATACTTCAGCCTGTACTACAAAGGAGAGCCTTCTTTCCTGTAGTAATAGAGCCAACATTGCAGAGAACCAGGTCCGGAGTCTCATTATGCAAGTGGCTAAATTACAATGTCAGCTGAATGGCAGATCTAGAGCAGTGTCTGATACCAAAGTGAGGGCACTGATAGGAAAAAAAATGGAACACTGAAACATGGGACGGGAAATATGGGCTGGTGATCCAGAAGAAGAGGATATTGTGCAAACTTTAGAAACAATTGAACTAGCCCAGTCAATATATCCACCCCTCCCAGCTAAAAGTATTAATCCACTATCAACAAAATAGCCCACACCTGAGCAGATTAACCAACCTATTCAAGGTGAAATGCCAGGTGAGGCTGAAACTGTACCATTGCCTGAGGGAGATGCCTTGCAAGATAGTGCTGAGAATATCCAGGAAACACCCTCACCATTGATAATTTCTTCTAGACCTGTAACTAAAATTAAGGCTAAGAAAACTAAAGATGATGTTGAGATGATTACCGAAGAAGAAACATGCTATATTCACAAAGAACTGCTCGAGTTTTCAAATACATACAGCAGAAGCCTGGGGAACATCCTTGGGAATGGTTACTGAACATTTGGGAAACTGGTGCAAGAAATCTAATATTAGGCTAGTCTGAATTTCTGGATATGAGACCCCTAAGCACAGATCATTCTTTCAATGTCTCAGTGAAGAGAGGATCTAAATCCTATTTGGTTGGTTCACAGAAGCTTGGGCTGCCAGATGGCCTAGATTAGACCAACTTGAGGTGCCTGACCTATCTTGGTACACTGTAGAAGAAGGCATTCAAAAGATTAGGGAAATTGGTATGTTGGAATGGATCTATCAGGATATTCCCATAGACCCTAAAAGGGGATGTCCTGAGGACATTCCCTTCACTACAACCATAAGGAATAAGTTTGTGTAGTGGGCCCCAGCATCTCTGAAAACTGCTGTAATTGCTATTTTATGTGCACCAGGATTAACAGTGGGAACTGCCCTACATGAACTCTGACGTTTTCCCAAGATGGGGCTGATTAGATTCTGTGGTGACAGAGGGCAAGTGTCAGCACTGAATCAGCAGAGAAAGGATGGATATGGTTAAAAGAGACAACACGGTTTCCATAGTAATCAAAGCAACTTGTCTCATTTGGACTTATGGCACTGGCTATTTAGTCACAGTATCTATAGGAGTGAAATACATGGGGAACCTACTAAATATTTATGTGACCTATATAGGCAGAAGAATGCTGTATCAGGTGTACAATGGAATAGATAGTAATGATCGCTCAATCAATTCCCAGATCTGAGCCAGTTTACAGATCCACAACCCCATGAATAAGGAGGTATCAAACAACCCTTTTACAGTGGTCACCTAAGACCACTGAAAAATACATATTTCTGATGGTCTTAGGAACTGAGACACTGCTCCTCTGTCTTTGGGCGGAATGGCTCATATGCAGATAATCCCACATTTGAGTTCCCGGCATGAAGACTGTTACCCAGTCTACACCATGCTTCAAGACAAAATTTCATTTATTTGTCATTAGAAATACATATTTCACTATATGTAATTACATATTATCTTGTGATCAATCACTATGCATTAATTTTGTTCAATTTGTAACGATGAAAATACATCCTGCATATCAGATTTTACATGACATTAGCAAAATTACAGTTAGGAAGTAGTACAGTTAAGAAAATAATTTTATGGTTGGGGGTCACCACAACATGAAAAGCTATATATTAAAGGGTCACACATTAGGAAGGTTGAGAACCACTGTGCTAACATAACATAATTCAATATCATACATAATTCAATGGAAACAATTGCTCTTTAAAGATCTGTGTTCTCTGTGTCTCCCTGTGTGGTTTTTGCTACAGTCCTATTAAATGTATTCTCTCATAGCTATTGAATCATCCACACTCTAAAATCGCTGAAGAGCAAAGAAATATCATTTGCTTCATTTTCAGCGGTTTGCCCGAGTTTTTTAAAATCATTTTATCGGGGGGCTCATACAACGCATCACAATCCATGCAGACATCCATTGTATGTCAAGCACATTTGTACATTTGTTGCCTTCATCATTCTCAAAACATTTACCTTGCTTTCTATTTAAGACCTTGGCATCAGCTTCTTGTTTTTTTTCCTTCGCTTCTCATTCCCCCTCTCTCATGAACCTTTGATAATTTTAAAATTATTATTATTTTGTCATATCTTACACTATCTGATGTCTCCTTTCACCCACCTCCCCAGGGAAGAGGTTGTATATAGATCATTATAATAGGTTCCCCCTTTCTACCCCACTCTCCCAGTAGCACCACTCTCATCACTGGTCCTGAAGGGATCATCTGTCCTGGATTCCCTATGTTTCCAGTTCCTATCTGTACCAGTGCAGATCCTTTGGTCTAGCTGGTTTTGAGAGGCGGAATGGGGATCATGATAGTGAGGAGGAGGAAGCAATGAAGAACCTAAGGAAAGTTGCATATTTCATCATTGTTACATTCCACCCTAATTGGTTCATCTCCTTCTGGTGACCCTTCTGTAATGGGCTTTGGGTCCACAACTTGTACTCCCCCTCATTTACAATAATATAATTTCTAGTTCTTTGATGCCTGATACCTGATCCTTTCCACGTCTCGTGGTCACAAAGGCTGGTGTGCAACTTCCATGTGGGCTTTGTTGCTTGTGATATGGATGGCTGCTTGTTCACGTTCAAGTCTTTAAGACCCCAAATGCTATATTTTTGATAGGTGGGCACCATCAGCTTTTGTCGCCATATTTGCTTATGCACACATTTGTTTTTAGTGATCATATTGGAAAGGTGAGCATCATGGAATGCCAATTTAACAGAACAAAGTGTTCTTGCTTTGAGAAAATACTTGAGTGGATCACCTGAGTTTTTACTTGGTTTCTTTCCTTCACATGCAGGACTCACATTTTTCATGGGCTCTGAGATTCTCCTCTTTCTTTCTTTCTCTTTTCATTCTTGTTCAGATACATGTTTTTTAAACACAGGCTTCAAGATTTGTGTGACTGTTCACCTGCTTTACCCCAACATTGTGAAAAGTCTGATATCTGGGCATCTTGAAATATTAAAGGCATACATTGCACAAAGAATCTCCAAAGGAGATGCCCACTTATCTGTGCAACATCTACTTATATCTGGATTATTCTTCTCGCTTCCTTCCTTCATCTTCTTTTACACATTTAACTGTATAAATTTCTCTGGCCTATCTTCTCAAGACCTTCATTCTATCTACAAAAATGGTACACTCTTAAAACACCTAATAATATTTAGGCTATTTTAACCTTGTTCTTCTAGATTTCCTCCTTTTATCTCTAGTCTTTTTTTTTTTAAAAATTAACACCGTAACTTTTTTTCTGTTTCTAAAACACATTTCACTACAAATAGTTTTAAAACATACTAGATTTAAGAAAATGTAAATAACTAACCTTTATGTGTTTAAGCATATATGTAATTTACAAACAAAATCATACAATTTTTGTGTTATAGATATGATTTTTTTTTGTTTTGCTTACCATCTACTCCTCCATTGTTCATTTAATCAACCCCACTCCAGGGGACTAATGTTAACAATCTGCTGCTTACCCATCCCGAAAATTTTCCATGATTTTATAATAAGATGAATCAACCCTTCTAAATGATATGGTAGTGCCTGGTTGAGAAAGGTGTGCATTATAGATTCTTCCATTTGAGTATTCAAACTTCTTTACAACAGGGAATACACTGAATGTTATTAACTTCAGACTTTGTAATGCAGACTGGTACACTATTAATACATTTAAAGAGTAGTCAAAACCATACATTAAGTCCCCAAATCTGGTGACAACATTTATGTCAGTGAATTCATCAGGCTCAAACTGGTATTTCTTCACTGTGAACCTAAAACCCTTTGGATTCAGCTCCACCCAAATTTCCCAAAGAGTCTATGGTGAACACATCAGCAAGATCTTGAAACTTTTTAGATCCTAAACTTTCCTATTCTGGAGCAAATCTTGCATCTCTTCATGTGGGTTATGTTGGGTTCTAATTCTTCTTGTGAACCTAGAAGCAATGTAAAGTGCTGGGTCTGAGTAGGGTGATCAAATATCCAGAATCAAATGGCTTTTAAGGTGGAAACTAAGAAAGCCCCAAAGTTAGTGACCCTTGATGTGGTTCTTAAGAGAAGAGGCATTCTTTTGTGGCAGCAATGTCAGCTTCAGTCATTGGGAACCTTTTTTCCCTGCAGTTTCTAGTTTTTTTCACATGGAAAAGAGCCAGATGTTACCATAACTACATTAGCGTGTTAAATTTCTTCATTTGAGAGTTGATGAAATGTATTTGAATGTTTCTAATTCTCAGTTTTGTCGGTGTAGGCCAAACCATTCTCATTCCAGATATCAGGGTCTCATTTTGCTTTGCATTCATTTCTTCTTAACATAATCCATAACATTTGCTATAGCTAAACTTCTCATTAGATCTGTACTCCTACTGTCTTCATACTCAGGTATACACAGGACCTGATGGAATTCTTTATGGCTGCTGCAGCCCTCTGATTTTCCTGCAGGTCCTCAGTTGTGTGTTCATAGTTTTGATTCCACTTTTAAATATTATCACTGTAAGGCCTAGGAAAATGTCTGATAACCTTATGGGTGCTACTTTATGGTATTTGCAACAAGAAATAAGTTTCAAGGCCTTCTGAACTTCCTCTGTGTTTATCCTGTTCCATCCACCATAGGCCACTCAAAATCTATTTTCCACCAGCAATTAGGCTATTCATAGATTCCTTGAATATATCACCACCCAATTGCACAATCTCATTTTGAGGGTCTATTTCCTTGGCCCACTTCTTGAACTAATTTTTAGCCAAGTCCCAACAGAAAACAGAGGGTGCACTCAAAATAGGATAATTCCAGAGAGGAAACCAGATGGCACACTCTTAACAAGGTGTGAGTGTAGGGAAATCAGAAGGGCAGCGTGGTTACCTGGACCTAGAAGAAGCTGACAAAGGGACAAAGGGCGCATGGGTACTAGACTTTGAAAAGCAAGAGACATGAGTAGAGTCAGCAAATTTGCAAAAAGCAGAGGTTTCCATCGAAAGACACTAGTTATCTGGATGACCTTTGTAAGTCTGGATCTATTTCTTTCTTCCTGGTTGTTTCTATAATACTCTTCCTTGATTGGACTAACTGGAATCCACAAGAAAAGTGTTGGAGTACAGAGAGGGTCCTCAACACTCGAATGCATCCTCTCCTATTGTGGAAAATATTAAAAGCAGATAGACAGTGAGGCATAAAAGTTATTTGTCCCATGTCAGGACTGACAGAGTGAATGCATGTTCTAATGTGTACATATAGTGCGGTGTACAAATGTCTCATAAGGCATGCACATCGTATAGCTAACACATTGCACAGTTAATGGGTAATATCATAAGAAGATAACATAATAAACAAGCAAGGAGGTGAGTCACCATCTTGACCTACTGCTAGTTGACCTCAACTGCCCCTACCTAACCCTCCCTTGGAGTTTGCTACATTTAACCATGGTTCACCAATGGAATCTGATTTTTCCTACCTACATATAAGCCCCAGACACAGAAATCACCAGATGCAAATATGAGACATCTTTTGTGGGAGTCTCTTTATAACAGTTCCTTTCTGGGGGGTTATTGGAGGGACTGTGTTCAGCCATAAGAATGTATATCAAGACATCTATATCTTAGAGCCATGAGAGTCTTCCCCCACTGAAGATGGCTTTCCAGATCTAAAATATGAGCATAGAGGATTTACTACATATATTACACTTTCATCTGGTCCCTCAGGTTACTACAGAAAGGGGATCCATTGATGTACTAGATACAGGTCAGTTCCTCAGGGGAGATTAGAAAGTGAAGTCCGAGAGAGTAGCTCTATGAAGTCAGGGGAAAGTGATCTCCCACCCTGAGTATATAGTACTTTACATATGTTCTACGTATGTGTATGTGTGTGTGTGTGTGTGTGCATGCCACTCCTTAAAGCACCTTCCTTTACTTGGGTAGATAAACTATTCCAACACTGGTTTATCAACTGATATACCTAATATTCTTCTTATCTCTATCTTATTTTACATTGCTAAATTTCCCGTTCATTTTATTTCTTTAAACTCTGTCCTCATTTTTCCTCTTTAATACATTAATAATCACTTCCATTTTTTCTTTGTGTTAAATTAGACGTCTGCTATCCACTTGCTTTCCACAAATTGTTGTCTTCCTTTTTCCACCCAAATATCTCTGGTGTCACACTGGGTTATGTGACAGGCCTCTACTAACAAGACCAGTAGTTCAAAATTGCCAGCTGTGCCATTGAGAGCAATGTCCCTCTCTGATCCTAGAAACATTTCCAGCATTAGAAAACCATGTGGCTGGTCCTATTTTCCCACAGGATTGCTGAGCTGAAACAGACTTGAAAACAGTGAATTTGATTTTTAGTATCCAACAAACATACTTTGGCTTACTGCTATATAAGCAACTGCTATATAAGCAACCCCCTTTCTCCCCTCCCTGGTCAATGGTGTCCCACTTTACCAATATTAAATTCTGGTCACTACTGGGAATACTCTCATATGTTGCCTCTCTGACATCATATGCAGCAAAACCCTGCTTATAATCGTGAGCTGGAGGGAAGAAACTTTGACTTGACACACTCCCTTCCAGGAGCCTGACCTCAAACCTACTAAAGAAAGATGGTTTGGGATTGGCATTGGCAAGGATGGAAAGGAAATTTGATCAGATTAATCAGATGACTAACTTCCTAGCATCTCACCACCCTGCACCTTTAAAAAAGACATTAAAGTAGTGTTATGAACACAAGAATCCTAAAAAATTCTAAATCACTATAAAGAGACACTGCAGGGAAAAAAAGTTTATATACTACTCTATAGCCTGTTCGATGGAAAATATGTTAAGAGTAACTGAATGGGAAAAACTTAACCTTGTAATTTGCAAGACAAAAAGCAGGCCAAACTCAAAATACAAGTGGCTAAGTATTTACCTGCTAACCGAAAGATTGATGGGACCTTGAAAATAAGCCCCTGGAATTCTGCAACATAAACCACTGCAAAAGCTAAGCAAGCGCAGTTCTATTGGAATACACGTGATGTCACTACAAAGCCGGATCAACCCGATAGCAACTAATCCATGGTTCTTTGTTGATATTGTTCCCCTCCCAGAGGATGTTTCTTGATTTGAATGGATTGATGAAATCTAAGGCAACCTCATGCTATTTTCCACAGCTTTTGAGTGGACTCTGTTCATAGCAACCCTATGAAGGACCGATTAGAACTTCTCTACAGAGTTATTGAGAGCCCCATCATTTTCCTGTGAGTGAGTTTGAACCCATGACCTTGCAGTTGGCAGCCTAATGTTTAACTCATTGCTTCACCAGGGTTCATTTCCCGTGGAGCTAGCAGATTTCAACACCAGAGCTTCAGATTCACAGCTGAGTGCTTAATCACTGAGCCAGAGGGTTCTTTTAAATATCATTAGATATCGCTTAATTCCCCCAGAGAAGCCAATCTCTTTCATACCCTCAAACTCACTCTTGAAAAACAATATTGAGCACATTTAGTTAATTACCATGGAATGCCACTATAATGTAATTTAATGGGGATGGAATCTGCTGCAACTTTCCTCATTAGAGACACGTGGTGAAAGGTGAGTCATTCTGAATCCACTCACACTGCTGCTATGGGATGTATAGTCCATACAGCAAATATCTGGTGAGAGAGCTCTGACTTTCACCCTGATTTCTATTGCAGCAATATGTCCCCCTTACTTTCCTGCCCTCCAATTGTCCTCACTGGAAAGCAATTTGCTTCACTCTTGAAAGCTCTCATCAAAACAAAAAATAGAAACAGGGCTAGTTGAGCAAACTCCAGGATGAATGGGAGGTAGAGAGAAGCATATGAACAGAGTCTGCCAAAATCACAAATCCTAAAGTACTGATCAGGTTATTAAATTAGAGTGAACAGTAAATTAAAAAGATTTGTGTTTTCCCCCAAGAAATAGATTTGCCAGTACAAAAAGTAGGGTTTTTTGTGTGTGTGTGTGTATTGTGTTGGAATGGCTGACTACTAACGTCTGAGAGGAACTCATTTCTAAGTCTGAAGGTTACATCAGGCCTGAGAGCTGTAGCCAATGATCAGTTAGGGCAGAATCCAAGTTCAAAAAGGTAAATCTTATTGAAAGCATCAAGTGAAACTCTCATGAAGTGCTCTGTTTCACATCACAAAGTGAACTGGCCTTTAAAATTTATAAAACTATTCTGGGGCAAGATGGCCAGCTGAACAACAGAAGGTAGATCCTTCTACAACAATTGGGAGAACATTGGAGTAAATATAAGAATATGCAGCCTTCAATCTTAGAAAATGGCTTAAATATTAGTTTTTTATCATTCCTTTCTAGACCCACTTGCCAGAGTCAACTACCCCCAAAATGACTCAGCAGCCCCCTTCACCCTAATAGCTCCCCAGGATGCCACAGAAAAGCCATTCAATCACCGCCCACATGAAACTACACAAGAAAAATAGGCACCCCCAAGTGAACAACAACCAGATCTGAAGAAAAGTCCCTGAAACTATCAGCATAACATTTAAAAGAATTGTGTTCAGTTACTTCTAGAGTGGAGAAAATGGAGAGACCAACAGGAATAAAAATGGGAAGTGTACAACACAGAAAATATGTAATAAGATAACAAAATTAGAGAACTCTTTTAAAAGCAGAATAATAGAATTGAAGAAATGGAAAATTCAAATCACTAAGCCTGTATCTTAACTCCAATCTATGAAAGGAATGATCAACAAAAAGAGAAAAAGAAAGCCGAAGAAAGTCTAAGATTTACTTGGGACACTGTTAAGAGGAACAATTTGCATCTCATTGGGATTCCAGAACAAAAAGAAATAAAACAGCCCACAGAGAAAATAGTACAAGAAATCCTGAAAGAAAACTTCCCTAACAAAATGAAGATAGAGAAAATAAGTTTCTAGGATACTGGTAGAACGTAAACAGGATAGATTTCTCCTCAAAAAAATATGGTGACATAATATACTCATAACTTTCAAACTTTCAGGATCCTGGAATCAGATAGGGAAAAAAAGAACGTGCACGCACAAAGGAAAAACCATCAAGAATAAGCTTGGATTTCTCACTAGAAACCATGTGGAGAATAAGACAACGGAATGACACATATAAAATCCTGAAGAGAAAAAAAGACTGCCAACCAAGAAATTTAAATCCATCAAAACAATCCATCAACTATGAAGTAGAAATTATGGTATTTTCAGACAAGGAGGAACTAAATGAATTTTAAAAACTGGATCAGTATTACAAAAAAAAAAAACTATGAAGGGGAATTCTCTGGATAAAAAAATTCAGCAGCAGCAGCAACAAAATTGAAGTAGACAATGAAGAAAACGTTACCCAGAAATTTATGCACTTGCACCAGTATTCAAAACAGCACAGAATATTGAAAGAACTGGAAAACCCAAGCAAAACAACCCCAAATGCACAGCAAAACATAAGCAACAAATCCACACATATCAATGGAAACTGTGGTAGTAGTAGATCGCAGCAGACTAGATAAAGAAAACAAGACCCATCAATATGCTGTTTACTTGAGGGTGAGGTGGCTATATAGTTCCTGGTAGTGATGGAACAACCTTAGTCGACCCATGAGGAATTATTGAGAGGTGAACAAGGAATGAGCCTGATAGTGGGGCAGAAGAAAAGTGAAAGGAAATAGAGCACCAAGGAAGCAAAAACTATTTATATAGGTATAAAAATAGTGGTGTATATATGTAAATATATTAATACATAAAATAGGGATATTGGTCTATCGATGTACAAATATTTATATGACAATTCAGTGAGGCAGTAGACAGACTTTGGACCACCAATGAAATGATTTATTAAGAAAAAATATGCTATTTACAAGAATCTCACCTTAGACACAAAGGCAAATATAGACTAAAAATCAAATAATGGGAAAACTATACCAAGTTCATAGCAACCAAAAATAACCAAGAGTGACAATACTAATCTCCAGAAAAATAGACTTTAAGGTAATTTGAGTTCTGAGAGACACAGTACTACATAATAATTAAAAAGACAATAGAATCAGAAGACATTTATAACAGACATAAAGACAACCAACAAAAAATCCTCAAAATACAGGGCTCAAACTCTTATAGAACTAAAAAGAGAGATAATACAATAACAATAGTAGGAAACTTCAGTACACCACTCTTGAGAAAGGGCAGATCATGAGGAAAGAAACTCAATAAAAATATAAAAGAACCAAACAATGTAATTAACTAACTTGATCTCCTAGGCATATGCAAAGCACTCTATCCAACAACAGAACAGAATGTATTATGTCCCATCCCCCCCAACCCCCCAGAGGATATAGAACATTCTTTACAACAGGCTATATGTTAGGATATGAGGTAAGTCTTAATTCATTTTAAAATATAAGCTTCTACAATCCATATTCTCAGTTCTTAATACTATAAAATTAGAAATCAATGATAGGAAGAGGAAGGAAAAAACAAAATATATTGAAACTAAACAATACAGTACTTAAAAATTACTGGGTAATTGATCAACAAGGAACTAAATTAACAAATTCCTCACAACAATAAGAATGTAAATAGAGCATACCAAAAGCCTTAGGACTCAGCAAAAGCAGTATTCAGAAGGCAAATTATAGAAATAAACACACATGAAAAGAAAGATCCCAAATAAACAACTTAACCCAGAATCTTCAACAGCTAGTACAAGAATGACAAAATAAATCTACAATCTCCAGAAGAAATGTATTAATAAAGCTTAGAGTAGAAAGAAGTGAATTGGAAAACAATCAACAAAAATCAATAAGCAAGAAGTTGGTTCTTTGAAAGAATGAACAAAAGTGACAAATCACCCCTGGAATACGTAGTAGAGAAAAAGAATGAGATACAAATATCAGCAATAAGAGAGGAAAGGGGTGGCATCACAACATATCCAATGAAATAAAAGTAACATTGTAATTTAACAATTTTGTTAACAGATGAAATCTACAAATTTCTAGAAATGCTCTGTATACCCAAATCAATATAGATCAGCATAATAAATCTCCAGAACTTGCAAACAAAAGAAGAAATAGATCAGGTGATTAAAAATTTTTCCAACAAAAAACATTCATGCATGGATAGCCTCTTCAGGGAATTCTAGCATTTTAGCAAGCAGTCAGTCAGTGAAGAGTTGACACCAAATTATCCACAAATTATTCCAGAATATGGAAAAGGACAGTAAGCTTCCAGACTCATTTTAGGAAGTGAGTATAACCCTAATACCAATACCATGCCAAAACTCTAGCAAGATAGAAGTATGCCTGATGGAAAAAGATGCAAAAATTCTAAACAAAACCTAGTCAATAATATTCAACTACATATCTTATAGATAATTCAATACTATATTAGAATCTAAATATATTGATTTAAATTAAATATATTTTTAGAAGTAATATAGAATATAAAACTGGTCAATAGAATCAATTTACCATCTATCTTCTAAACGTACAGTGAAACCTGAGTTGTTCAACTCAATTCAGTCCAAATTTGCGTTTAGACACTGAAAATTTCAAGCTCTGAACATATTTTTCCCATAAGTAATAATGTAAAATGCTTACTGAAGACAAATGTGTACATAAGTAAAAGTGGTGAAGAAAGATGATGGTGCCTGGCTATCAAAGATATAGCGTCTGGGGTCTTAAAGACTTGAAGATAAACAAGCCGACATCTAGCTCAGAAGCAACAAAGCCCACATGGAAGAAGCACACCAGCCTGTGTGACCACAGGGTTTGGAATGGATCAGGTATCAGGCATCAAAGAACTAAAAATTATATCATTATAAATGGGGGGTGTACAGATTGGGGACCCAAAGCCCATCAATAGGTGAAGCGAACGTCCCCTTACAGAAGGGTTGTGGGGAGCAGATGAGCCAGTCAAGGTACAGTGTAGCAACAATTAAATATATAATTTTCCTCTAGTTTTTAAATGCTTACCCCCCCCCACCCCGCCAACTATCATGATTCCAATTTTACCTTACAAATCTGGGTGGACTAGAGGATGTACCCTGGTATAGCTAGGAAGTGGAAATGTGGAATAGACCAGATGATCCATTGAGGACCAGAGGTGAGAGTGGCAATACCAGGAGGGTGGAGGGAAGGTGGGGTAGAAAGGGAGAACTGATTACAAGGATCTACATATAACCTTCTCCCTGGGGAATGGACAGCAGGGAAGTAGGGAAGGGACACATCGGATAGTGTACAAAGGACAAAATAATAGTAATTTATAATTATCAAAGGTTCATGAGGAATGGGGGAGCAGGGAGGGAGGGGAAAATGAGAAGCTGATATCAAGGGCTCAAATAGAAAGCAAATGTTTTAAGAATGATGATGGCGACAAATGTACAAATGTGCTTTGCATAAAACAGATGTATGTATGGATTGTGAAAAGAGTTGCATGAGCCCCCAATAAAATGATTTTTTTAAAAGGAATAAAGGAAGAAATAGTGTAAAACCAAATAATTTGTTTTAAGGCTGCAAAATTGCTCTTATATTTTCATTTTTTCCAGGTCTTTAACACAAAACTGAAAGTCCTAGGTTGTAGCAATACCTCCTAAAACATCTAAACACAAGTCATACAGCACATTAATATCCAAATACAATACAGTAGATAAAATTAACTTACTTTTCATTACCTTTTGTTGTTTAAAAGCCTGTGGGTTTTTGAATGGTACACTCACATGGGCTTCGCTTTAAAATCCCCCTCAACAACAGAAGGAGCTGATCTTCTTAGCTTCTGGCTTGCCCATACCTTTTCCTCTTTAGTAACGAAGGTCCTATGTTGCATTTTTCTCCCCAAACCAGCTGGTTTCATGGCAGTTGAACACTTGCTGAGAATTAACACCTCTGTCTCCAGCAAATTTATCCACAAAATGACCAGCTTTGTTTGTCTTTGCACCTGCCCCTCCCACATGCCTCACCACAGTGAGCCTGATGTAGAAGAGGTGAAGGAAAAAATGAGGGAGGTGCCATCAGCCTTCCAAACAGATGAGTTTGAAAAATGTGTCGAAGAATGTGTAACTATGAAGTGTTGATGGAATCCGGTGTCAGGCATCAAAGAACTAAAATATAAATATAAATAATTATATCATCATAAATGGTGTGGGGGGTACAGACTGGGGACTCAAAATCCATCAATAGGTGAAGCGACATCTCTTACAGAGGGATTGCAGGGAGGAGATAAGCCAGTTAAAATACAGTGTAGTAACAATGAAATATGCAACTTTCCTCTAGTTCTCAAATGCTTCCTCTCTCCCCCCATTCACTGTCATGATCCCAGTTCTCCCTTATAAATCCAGCTAGGTCAGGGGATGCACACTGGAGGTGGAAACATGGGGAATTTAGGATAGATGTTCCCTCAGGACTAGTGGTGGAAGTAGTGATGCTAGGAGGGTAGAGGGATAGTGAGATAGAAAGGAGGAACCAATTTCAGGGATCTACATGTAACCTCCTCTCTGGGATACAGACAACAGGGAAGTGAGTGAAGGGACTAATTAGACAGTGTATGATGCAAAAAAGTAATAACAATTTGTAAAATATAAGGGTTCATCGGGGAGGGGGCAGGGAGGAAGGGGAAATATGGGGAGCTGGTACTGGAGACATAGGTGGTGGGAGGATGTTTTTTAAAATTTCATTGATTTATTTATTATTTATTTACTTATTTAGTGGGCATCACTGCCCTGGTGGGAGTAGGAGGCCCAGACTTGTTCCTGGAGAGCTGCTGCTGGATTTGAACCACCAACCCTGTGGGCTGCAGTCCCACACACAACCACTACACCACTGGGGTTCAGTTCCTGGGAGGATGTTTTGAGAGTGAAGATGGCAACAAGTGTGCAAATGTGGTCTGCATACGATTGATGTATGTATGGATTGTAGAATTGTATGATTCCCCCAATAAAAATGAGTCATTAAAAAAAGGGAGGAGGGAGGAGTTTATACCAGGGGCCCAAGTAGAAAATATTTGGAAATGAATATGGCAACATATGTACAAATATGTTTGACACAAATAACGTATTGAATGTTATAAGAACTGTAAGAGCCCCCCAATAAAATCATTGAAAAAAAAAAAAAGAAAGGAATTGCAGACTTGACCAAAGTATTAATGGAGAATGCTTTGAAGGTGGTAATGTTGTTTTGTAAAAATATTTAGAAAAATTTAGGATATACTTGATTCAGTTTTATGTCAGTTAAGGAAAAACATTTGACATACATCCCTTCCCCCCCTCCCCCACCAAATAAAATCCAGTTCCTTATTAGGGTTATAGAGTTGTTTTTGATTGATTCAAATTAATTGTAACTTCTCATCCTCATTTTGGTCAGGGTTATTTGTTTCATGGTTAAAGATTTCACATCTTTTGGTATGTTAGCCACTATAATCACATTTTATCCCTTAAAAATGTTGATAACATTGACTGAGTCATGTATTCAGTCACCAACTCACATGATCATCAGGTCTTTCTTCCTACTTTGTCTGTGGATGGAAGTTCTGATGAACACTTCACTGCTGTTGTTACTTTTTTATTGTGACTTGAGTAAAATTTTACAGGGGAAATTGATGTTTCATTCAACAGTTAATACACATTTTGCTTTATGACATTGATTGTGATTTTCACAATGTAACACCACTCTTCCCACTTCCTTTCTGTGTTAACCATTTCCACTTATTCTTCTTTCATATCCCTTCTACCTTCTAAGCTTTATCCCTGGGCAAATGTTTTGTTCCACATTTTTAATTTTACTCTATCTAGGACTCTTTACTGTTATCTCTTTCAGAACAGTCATCAGTGGTACCTCGGCCCAGTCTAGTTCTTCTGGTCTCATGTTCATAGAGACTGAAGTTTATGTGCTTAGTTAGTAATTTGGATTAATATTTTTCATGCTTCTTTGATTATTTTTGCTCTTCTTTGCTCTAGATGGGGAGAGATAAATGACTGTACCTTAGATGGTCACTTGAAAGCCTTTTAAACCCCAGTTATTACTCACCGAGGTAGGATGTACAACATGTGTTGGTATTTGAAATACCAGTGACAACCTTCCACAACACCACAAAGTAACAGACAGATGGTGGTGCCTAATTGTACCCTTTTATATTATCAGCCATTATCCTTTAGCAAATGTTACTGAAAGGATAACTCCATCTAGTCCCATCAGTTTAATGACATTAGATCTTACCTTCTGTAATTCACTTATAACTCAATTGGGAACCAAAACTTATGCATCTAACAACATAGCACCTACTTTAGAAGGGCAGAAGTGCAAGCTGGATTTTTCAGAAAAACCTATTAGATATAGTTGGAATGAGTCAAGGCCATACTCAATCTTTGGAAAATTGGTGCCTATGCCAAGGAAGGGCAAGCCACTAGAAGGCAGTGGGCGTGATGCAAGTCAAACTCTGTTCTCTCTGGGGAATACTACCACAACATGGTCTCTGAAGATGGAGACGTGGGTGCTTATGTATACCCATGGCTCCTTCTCAGGGGACAGTCCCAGTGCTTTGCCTTGACAGCTTCTCCCTTGGCTGTGGGCATGATTCATTTCTTCAGTTGCTACATTTCCCTCTTTAGATACAGTTCAATAGTGAGGTGGTCTTTGAAACTGTTATATAAGGCAAGTTCTCACAGTCACTCCATGCTAGCCCCCAAGTAAGTTCTGTCCTCATGTCCTAGTTTATTTTCCCCATTGAGTTTTCATTATCTGACTTACTGCATATTTCCACTTCTTTTTATGTCTGTCGCATGACAATATGGGTTCCTTAAAAGTGTTTTGGTCTCTCTGCTCTATCCTTGTACTGAGACGATTTATTGAGAACATTCAAAGAAAATTGAGAAAATTAATAAATCCTAATAGTAAATTTGAATACTCTTTTTCCCCTTGAGTTTTTAAATATAACTTACACATCTTACTCTATCCGTAGATCATTAAAATTTAACAAGCACCTTGAGAGGTGCTTTTGATTAATGCTCAATCAATTTAGTAGATTGAATTCTATTAAATATTTTCAACTACATTTATAAATTTAATACATTCCATTTCCTAATTGAAAAAATGCCTCTTACATGAATAAATTCCCCAATACTTAAACCACTCCAATAATCCAATAAATTAAGCATAATGACACAAAAGGTTGACAATTAGTCCAACATTTGACACAAACTTAGGAAAATTGTCTTACACATCTCAACCAAATACTGTACATCTAAAATAAATTCCTCAATTTGAAATCATAAGACTAATTTTCTAATTAGTGAAAAAATATATATTGTCCTTGAGTCTATTCCAAATTCTTTATTTCTTAACCCTTCTGAACTTTGTTCTTGAATAGATGCTGCTTATTTTATCTAAAATTGTTGATTGTTGTAGGATATGTGTACTTCACTAGTGTTATTATTCTCTTTATATTATTCTTTGACTAAAAATTGAACTACAAGGGTGATTTTAGTTTTGAACCTGAAGGGAGACAGCAGATCATAGTCTTTAGGGCTCTATCATTAAGCCTGGCCTCTTTTATGATTTTCAGTTTTGCTGGACATTTTCTTTCACTATATCCAGGACCAGGTCATGCGATCTTTTTTAGAGTACCTGGTAATGGTACAGAGGGACATCTGGTTTCTCTGGTCTTATGTTATGGATACTGATGTTTGTGTGGTTCATTAGTTCATTAGGCTAATAGTCTCCATAGGGGTTAATTACCGATTTACCCCCAATCTGCCCTGCCATACCCTCAAGGTACCATTAATTTGACTACTGTATATCTATAGGTTTACCCATGCTGGATTTCATATACAGATACACATTTTCAATCATGTCATATGTAAGGGAAAGTTAGACAATGAAAAAGGAAGACTGAGAAAGAATAGGTAGATTTTTAATATGGTGTTGTTGAGGAACATTGAAATTAGCATAGCCTGTCAGAAGAACAAGCAAATTTGTCTTGGAGGAAGCATAACTATAATTTTCCTTACAAGTGACGATGGCTACATTTCATCTCAAAAGCCTTCAACATGTTATTAGAAGGGACCAGTTGTTGGAGAAAGATACTATGCTTGGTGTAATAGAGGGTCAGCAAAAGTGAAATGGATCGACACACTGGTTGCAGCAATGGACTCCAACATACAGTAATTTATGAGGATGATGCAGGGATGAACAGTGGACACCATTAAATAAAGACTACAACAACAACAGCATATTTGTGGAAGTGGAGTAAGGTGACATAATTCAATCCATAACAATTTCCTGATTTTATTCTAAATAGTTCTTTTCATAATCTTTCTGTTTGGCTGGCAAAGATTCTTACAGATATGTCAATAGCATTCTATGGGATTATATTTCTATCACGTTTGCATCATGCTCTCAAACTCTCTAAAGTTTGAGAATAGTGGTAGTGGTACAGTCCTCACCACAATCAATTTTGGAACATTTTCTTGGTTCTTGTATTCATCGGGGGTAAACCATATTCTATCTTACTCAGCTTGTGACTCTAAAGCCTCAAAAACCCATGAGTGATCTTTCTTTGAACTCTGCTCTGTCACCCTTAATTATCATACTCTTCCTCCCAGTCTTGTTTTTTTCTCCAGAGACTCTCAACCTTTCCACTCCTCTATTTAAAAAACCATTTTATTGGCATTTAATTCACATGCCATACAATCAAATAGTTCAATGATAATAAGAAGGGTTTTGCAATCACCACCACAATCAATCTTAAAATAGTTTCTTCTTTCTTGTACTTATTTTTATTGGCTCCCAACTTTCCCCTACTTCCCTCACGATGCCCCTAGGATATTATTAATCCAGTTACCATCTGTGTTAGTCCGGGTAGACTAGAGGAACAAATTTCAGAGACGCGCATATAGGTATAAGGAAAGGGTTTATATACAAAAGAAATGTGACCCTAAGAAGGCATCCCAATCCAGTCCAGTGCAAAGTCATAAGTCCAATAATAACCCATATGCCCAAAATCAGTCTATAAAGTCTGCTTCCGACTCAGGAAGTCACAGGTCAGTGGGTGTAGAATTCTGGCGCTGGGAGGGGTCTCCTCATGGCTCCTCGCTTCCAGGGCTCGGGTCCATCAACAGCATGCCACTCCAGCTTCAGAGGTCTGTCTTCATCAGGGTAAAGCCGTGTGGTCTCTCCACTGGCTACTCCAGCCTCCCATCACCGCCATTCTGTGTTGCCTGTGGTTAATCATCTCTCTAACTAACTCCCAACAACTGGGGAAGACAGCTTCTCATCTTCAAGAGGGAAGTACCGCGAGATTTCCCAGGAATCTCAGTTGAAAGCCATGGCCACACAGAGGCCTCATCGGCTACTCAATGGCTATCTCCAGATTAACAGGCCGGACTCCACCCCTAAATTTCAATTATAAAATTAACCTAAGCACATGACTGCCACACCATCTTTATCAATTTAACGATATTGAATTTCCTATACAGAAAATCATACAAAATAAAGATTAAATGAAAGACACACTAACAATGACAAAATAAAAAAAGAGTCAAACCTCACTAGAAAAAACAAGACCATGGAAGAAAAGCAAGACAGCCTACTTCTGTAAAGATGAGCTACCTGGGAAGCCAGAGGGGGCGGTCCTGGGACTACTATGACTCAGAATTGAAAGCAGTGGATTTTGTTTGTGCTATGTGGTACAAAAACAAATGAATATTTAAAAAAATAAAGCAGAAAACATTAAAAAATTTTAAATGGGTCAAAAGAGAAAACACATGATAAGGTGTTATATTTTTACCTAACTACATCTGCCATAATCCACTTTGCAATGCTCTCTTTCTGATAGGAAGGCTTTTAAAATTACCAATATATTGTCAGAGAGGTTTTACAAGGGTCTTCGTTCACATGGGGATCCTATCAATCGATTTTGGGCTTTCACTGTGATCTGTAGCTTTCTGCAAATCAGGTATTCAAATTTAAGTTCTAATGCTATTTCCTGCTGCAGATTTCATCTTTATTATTTACAGGCTCTTGTTCCTTTTTCATGTAGACTTGGTTGACACATAACTTAGTTTGTTTGAAAACAAACCTTTAAGAGCTCAGATGCTCTTCTTTCTGAGAGCTGGCACCATCTAACTTCTTCACCACACTTTGCTATAGCACCCAAATCATCAGTTATCTCTTCATGGGAGCCAGCATGGAGTTGGGCCATGTCATAAAAAAATTATTCTTAGTTGAAAGCTACAATTTAATTGAGATCAACATCCAATCATTCATCTATACTTTATATTCACCCCAGTTCACTTTTACAAACATGATCATTTCATTGGAGAACCCTATAAGTCATCCCCATGGGAGTAAGGTAATTCTATTGATAATATTATTAAACACCATTAAGAAAAGGAAGTTACTCATGTATAGAATAGCATTTTAGACCACGATTCCTGGATTTTTGACTTGTACATTAGTCCACGGCAATATTTCAGTTCCTTCATTCTACTACTGGTGAGTTTGAAGTAAAGTCTAGTTTTCTTAGTATATCCCAGTCATCTATTTTGCCTATGTGTGTGGACCCTGCAATAGGTACTTAAGGTTGTCCTTGTTTTCTCACTGATGATCCTTACAGCTTAAAGATTTAAATTTTATAGCTTAAAGATTTAAATATAAAGATAAATCTAGTTTATCTTGAATTCAATTTTGTACATGGGTTGAAAAATGAATCTTATTTCATAGGTGGTTATTGATCCAATTTTTCTAACACCATTTGATGAAGAGAATATCCCTTTCCCTATTAATGTTTTTTGGTCCTTGTACAAAGTCAGTTGCCAGTAAATGAATGTTTTGCTTCTGGGTTTTTTATTCTCTTCCATTGGTCTATGTGTCTATACTAGTACCCGTACCAGGCTGCTTTGACTACGATGGCTGTGTAGTAGGTTTTGAGGCATTCTTTGTTTATCCTGTATCGCGTATGTCTCCATATAAAGTTGGTCATTAGTTTTCCCATTTCTTTAAAGAATGAGATAGGGATTTGAATAGAAATTGTGTTGTGTTTATAGATAGCTTTGGGTTGTGTTGGGCTGTGATCCACAAGATCAGTAGTTCCAAACAGCCCACCACTCTGAGGCGAAAAGATGACAACGGTGAGGGAAGTTTTACCCTGTCCAATAGGTTCTTATGGGTTGGAACTGACTCAGTGGCCATGAATTTGTTTTTGGTTATGTAGTATTGATGATTTCCTAATATTAAGTCTTTCAATCCACGACCATGGGATATTTTTCCTTTTGTGGAGGTCTCTTTTGGTTCCTTGTAATATGTTCTATAGTTTTCTTTGTATAGGTCTTTTATTTCTTTAGCTAGATTTCTTTGTAGATATCTAATATTTTGTGTGGCCACTGCAAATTGTATTTCCTTAGTCAATGTTGAATAAGAATGGGGATAGGGAAGATGGCAGAATAGCAACACAAAGCAATTAATACCAAGTCTCTAGTCTGACTTCAGTTCTAGCCTTGGCTGCAGTTAGTGATCACAGAGCTCAGAGTGCTCTGGGTACCTGGCCAAGATGCCCAACATCAAAATCTTCAGCAGCTTCCATCAAGACTTATCCCAGAAAATTGCTGATCACCTGGACCTGGACCTTGGCAAAGTAGTGACTAAGAAATTCAGCAACCAGGAGACGTGTGTGGAAATTGGCGAGAGTGTTTGTGGAGAGGGGGTCTACATTGTCCAGAGTGGTTGTGGAGAAATCATTGGCAATCTAATGGAACTTTTGATCATGATTAATGCCTGCAAGATTGCTTCCGCCAGCCAGGTGATGCAGTCACCCCATGTTTCCCGTATGCTTCCCAGGATAAGTGCCAAGCCCCCATCTCAGCCAGGCTTGTTGCAAATATGCTGTCTGTAGCAGGTGCAGATCATATTATCACCATGGTTCTACATGCACCTCTCATTCAGGCCTTTTTTGATATCCCAGTGGACAATGTGTATGCCAAGCCAGCTGTCCTGAATTAGATAAGGGAGAATATCTCTGAGTAGAGGAGTTGCACTATTGCCTCTTAGCTGGTGGAGCTAAGAGAGTCATGCCCATTGTAGTCTGGTTGAATGTGGACTTCGCCTTGATTCACTAAGAATGAAAGAAGGCCGACAAAGTGGACCGCAAGGTGCTCGTGGGAGATGTGAAGGACCGAGTGGCCATCCTGGTGGACAACATGGCTGACACCTGCGGCATAATCTGCCACACCACTGACAAACTTCTCTCAGCTGGAGCAACCAGAGTTTATACCATCTTGACTCATAGAATCTTTTCTGGCCCTGCCATTTTCCACATCAACAACGCCTGCTTTAAAGCAGTAGTTGTCAGCAATACCATACCATATCAAGAGGATAAGATGAAGAATTGCTTTAAAGTACAGGTGATTGACATCTCCATGATCCTTGAAGAAGCCATTAGGAGAACTCACAATGGAGAATCTGTTTCCTACCTGTTCTGCCACATCCATTTGTAAAAGAGGCACTTTGGAGGCATTTTCTAAATTAGTAAACCCACTCCCACCTCTGTTTTTTCCATTGATATGTGATGAAAAATTCCACAGAAGACCCAGTTTGCTCCAGTGTCTCTTTCTACATCCATTCCAGATAGATTAGAGTTTATCTTAATTTGGGGAGAGTGATATTGAGATACCTGGAATCTCAGTCTACATTGTCTCCTGCTGGCTTCCAGGATAAGTTGGAGAGCCTAGAATCTTTTAACTACAGCTCAATTGCTGCAAGATTACAGGCTATGAGATGTTGTGTAGGGGTGTTTCAATGTCATGTGGGAAGTGTAGACTACTTTGCATGTGAATGCTTAAGGTCATGTGGGAAGTTTAGACTACTTTGCATGTGAATGCTTAAGAGTTTTCTTTTTTCAGAACAACTAGCAAAAAGCCAACTCAATACACACCACCCTCACCCTCATGGTCAGACTCTCTCTATCACTCCTCACAGGTAAGTCACACATTCTCTGAGGTCTATGTTAAATCAAGAGGTGACCAGATGTCCCGCTTTATAACAATTTAACAATGCCCTATGGGATTTTAAAATTAAAATAAATATATTACAATACTATTTTTGCATTCTATGAAAATTTTTGTTGCTCCATATGGACCAATTTTTTAATCAAGAACCCCCATCCACAGTAAATGGTGTCCTACTTAAAATCTGGTCACTTTAACAAGAGCCCTAGGTAACCCCAAATCCAGTTCTCCTGGTTGTTGAGTTGCCTGTAAGGCAAAAGTCAGGAACTAGTTGAGCAGTCATTGAGTAGGGTCAAGGGGTAGGGGGACAAGGGGGCACAGTGGAAGAAAATGCTACTAGAAAGAAAGAAAACTGATTCATCACTCTTTGCTCAGGGACACTTATCTGAAATCACCCTTTATCACTGTCCATTTCAGTTTGGTTTTACCTTCTACCATCTTGAGCTTTTCCTAGCCAAATAGATCTTGCATCCAAATGGACCAGGTTACCATAATCTTATGAAAAGGAAATTCGTTTCCTGCTATGTCATCGCTCATCACTACATCACATGACTTTGCTGTAGCTTAAACTTCCTTGACTACTGCCACTGTGGTGGAAGATTTTCAATGATGTTGTGGTGCCTTTTGATTAATTTAAATATTTTCACTTTCCTCCCTTGAATCCCTGTGGCCTCTTAAATGACATGAAGCCTCTTAAGAATATTGATGTCATTGTCTCTTGTTAAGGAAACTAATAAAATGTCTTTCTGTGTGTGGGAAAAAAAGAGTGGAGATAGGGAGTACCCTTTTTATTTTTAATTCTTAGGAGAAATATTTTCAGTATCCTCCCCCCCTCCATTGATTGTGATGTTGGCCATTGGATTTTCATATATAGCTTTTATTATATTGAAGAATTTCCCTTTGATTACTATTTTATTGAAGGTTTTTTTTAATCAGAAATAGGTGTTGCCTTTTTTGAATGCTTTTTTTCTGTATCGATTGAAATTATTATGTGGTTCTTATTCTTTGCCTTTTTTATGTGGTGGATTACATAGATTGTTTTTCAAATATTGAACCATTTTTATTATCTCAGGTATGAATATGATTTTGTCATGGTAAAGGATTTATTTGATATGCTGTTAGATTCACTTCTTGAGAATTTTTTATGTTTATGTTCATGAGGGATATTAGTTTATAGTTTTCTGTCTTTGTGCTGTCTTTGCTAGGTCTTGATATCAAAGTTATGCTACCTTCAGATAATGAATTTGAGTGTTTTCTGTCCCTCTATAACCTGAAGGAGCCTATGTGGAAATGGTGACAGCACTTCACTGAAGATGTTGTAGAATTCCCATCTGGCCCTGGGCTATTCGTGTGTGAAAATGTCTTTATGACTTCCTCTATTTATCTGTTGCTATTGGTCTGTCGAGGTTTTCTACATCTATCTGCATTAATTTTGGTAGGTAGTATATTTGTCCATTTCTTCTAAATTATGAAATTTGTTGAAGTATAGACTATTACAGTAATGTGTTGGGCTGAGCCCCAGTGGTGTAAGTGATTGAGTGCGGAACTGCAGCCCGCAGGCTTAGCGGTTCAAATCCAGGGGCGGCTTTCAGGAGCGGCATTGGGTAGCGCCCACGACCACCAGGGGCAGTGATGCCCACAAAAAAAAGAGACTAATGTGTTATTATTCTTTTATATTTCATTTGGATCTGTTCCGATGCCCCCCTTTTCATCTCTAATTATAAATATTTGCATTGTCTCTTTTAATTTTTGTCCATTTTCTCTCTCTCTTTTTTTATCCCTTTGTTAAGTTTAGTCACCTACTCCCCACCAGTGCCTGGCACCAACCACTACCTCTCACCTGCAGCAGCAGGGGTCTCTCCCCACAAGGAAAGTCTCTCTGCTGTGGGTGGAGGTTCTGGGAAGGTCCTGCTGCTATGGGAGGGAGTGTCACCTGACAGAAGGAAAAGCCTCTCTGTTGCTGGTGGAGGTGCTGGGCAAATATGGAGAGGACTCTATTGACACAATGGGAGTGCTGGGCAAGAGCAGGAAAAGCCCCACTGCCACAGATGGGGATGCTGAGCACTGGTGGGGATCACGTAAATATTTAGGTTTATTTAGTAGGTTTCCCATGTATTTCATTCCTAGGGACACCATGGCTAAGAACTGATGCCACAAGTCCACATGAGACAGGTGGCTTTGATCTGCTGTCTATTATAACCATGTCCATCTGTCTCTGTTGATTCAGTGCTGACACCTTCCCTCTATCACCACAGAGACCAATCAGTCCCATCGTGGGCAAATGTCAGAATTTGTTCAGGGAAGTTTCCACTGTTAATCCTGGTGCACATAACCCCTGGTGCAACTACAGGGGTCTTCAGAGATCCAGGAGCTCACTTCACAAACTTGTTCCTTATGGTTGTGATGAAGGGCATGTTCTCAGGACACCCCCTTTTTGGATCTATGGGAGTAGCCTGATAGATCCATTCCAACATACCAATTTCCCTAAGCTTTTGTATGCCTTCCTCTACAGTGTACCAAGGTATGTCAGGTACCTCAAGTTGGTCTAATCTAGGCCATCTGGTAGTCCATGCTTCAGTGAATCAACCAAATAAGGAATTTTAACCTCTCTTAGCTTCTCTCGCTTAGACATTGAAAGAATGATCTGTGTTTAGGGGTCCCATATCCAGAAATTCAAACTAGTCTAATATTACATTTCTTGCACCATTATCCCACACCCTTAGTAATCATTCCTGGGGATATTCCCCAGGCTTTTGCTTGTACTTATTCTAAAGCTTGAGCAGCTCTTTGCGAATATATCATGTTCCTTCTTGGGTAATTATCTCAACCCCATCTTTAGGAGCATCCTGAGACTTAATTTTAGTTATAGGTCTAGAGAAAATAGTGGATGGTGAGAGTGTTTCCCACATGCTCTCAGCACTATCTTGTGAAGCATCTCCATCAGGCGATGTTACAGACGCAGCTCCACCTGGCATTTCACCTTGGACAGGTTGGTTCGTCTGTTCAGGTGTGGGTTGTTTTGTTGAAAATGGATTAATACCTTCAGCTGGGAGGGGTGGATCTATTGACTGGGATGCTTCAATTGTTTTTAGGGCCTCAATATTCTCCTCATCTGGATCATCAGCCCTTATGTTCTCATCCCATGTTTCAGGGTCCTAACTTTTTCCTATCAATGCCCTGACTTTAGTATCAGATACTGCTCTTTGATCTGCAATTCAACTGATATTGTAATTGAGCCACTAGCATGATAAGACTTTGGTCCTGGTTTTGAGCAATGCCTGTTCTATTATTAGAGGAAAGAAGGCTCTCCTTTGTAGCACAGGTGGAAGCTTTTAGGTCTGTTATTTGGCACTAGAGGTGCACCTCTGAGATTCTGAGACCATCCCACGCCTTAATCACACTTACCAGTGTAAGGATGACCATCCAACCAGCTTCCCTCTACTTGTCATCCTGACAAAGCTGCTGCAAAATATCAAACATATGATCACCCAGAGCCTCTCCTTTAACCAGCACTTCATCTATTGGTGGTGATACTGTAGATATTAGCTTTGCTACTTCACACTATGGATTAGTAAGAGTGGAAGACCTATCCATATATTTAGGTGTAGAAGTAGCATTATCAGAGCTGTTAAGCCTAATCAGACTGGAGAGCACATTTTATTTATTTATTTATTTATTTATTTATTTTTGGCATCACTGTCTCAGGTGGTCGTGGGTGCTACCCAACCTTGCTCCTGAGAGGTGCCGCTGGATTTGAACCGCCAAGCTCGCAGGCCACAGTCCCTCACTCAACCACTTATACCACCAGGGCTCAGCCCTGGAGAGCACATTTTAAAAGCTCACATTTATTACTTATTTCTCTTGAACCACTCCTGGTACTAATTATGCTAGATTGGGCTCTCTAGAAAACATGATCTTATATATATTTATATAGATAGATATACAACATAAAAAATAAACAGCAAATTAATCTATAGAGCAGTACAAATGGCTCAGTGCAACTCACTTTTGTGAGACAGGTACTACACGAGCAGTGTATGTTATGTGTTGAAGGCTGCCCGGTATAAATCAAGAAGCAGACAGCTGAGTCCTCTGTAGAGTAATTGAGGCAATTCATCCACAGGCAGCAAACAGCAAAGTAGATTACTAATAGTCATCTAAATGACAGAATCCAACAGTCCTCAGCTCAAGCAATGTATACTCCAATAGCATGGAGAAGCAACTCTTGACAAAACCTCAAACGACAGTGACACAGTCCATAGGACATGTGTCTCACAGGTAGTGTAGCTTGCAAATTGAGGCAGGTAAGGCATCCACACATTGTTCTGATCACCGAAGAGCAAGAGACAAGAAAGAAAAGATTTACCATTTTTTTCTCCACTCTTCAATTAATCACACATGTGTTCATTTGTCAGGCTGGCACAGTAAACATACCTATCACATAGGGAAAGAATGAGGCAGCCAGGGTGCAGCATAGCACTTTCCTCTAGTTCCTTAAGGGAACTAGGGGGGGAGTTCCCCCCCCCCACTTCCCACTTACTATAATGACCCTAGTTCTACCTTACAAATCTAGCTAGACTGGAATATGTACACTGACACAAATTATAGCTCTGGATACATGGAATCCGGGACAGATAAACTCCTTAGGAACAGTAATTGAAGTGGTAATACCATTAGGGTAGGGGGAAGCTAGGGGAGAAAAGAGAGAAATGGTGAACTAACTACAAAGATCGACATATTCCTGTCCTCCCCCCAGGGGGGGACAAACAACAGAAATGTGGGAGAAGAAAGACATTGAATGGTGTAAGATATGAAAATAATAATAATTTGTCATTTATCAGGGGCCCACGTGGGTGGGAAGGAGGGAAAAAAGAGGAGCTGATACCAAGGGCTCAATCAGAGAGAAAATTTTTACAAATGATGATGGCAACATATGTACAAATTTGTTTGATACAATTGATATATGAATTGTTATAAGAGCTGTAAAACCCCCAATAAAGTGAATAGTTAATTTTAGGAACTACTTATGATCTCTCTGTAGTATGGACAGCGAGGAAATGGGTGAAGGGACACATTGGACAGAGTACAATTTGAAAAAATAATAACAGTGTGTAAATTATTAAGGGTTCATGGGGAAGGTGGAAAGGGGAAGAAGGGGAAATATGGGGAGCTGGTTCTGGGTACCAAAGTGGAGGAAGGATGTTTTGGGGGTGGTGATGGCAACAGGTGTGCAAATGTAGTATGCATACAATTGGCATATGTGTTAATTGTGATGGGAGTTGCATGAACCCCCAATAAAATGACTTTTTAAAGGAGGGGAAAAGGAAGCTTATACTAAGGGCTGAAGTAGAAAATATTTGGAAATGAAGATGGCAGCATGTGTACAAATATGCTTGATGCAAATGATATATTGAATGCTATAAGAGCTGTAAAAGCCCCCAGCAAAATATTGGGGAAAGAATTAAAAACAAAAAAAAACAAAAACAAAAGTCTTTGAAAGAATACAAGCCCCAAATCCTAAAGTGGGATTACAGGTGATTTTTATGTTTTTCTATAGTGATCATATGTTACTTTTATTTGCCTTTTTGCTGCTTTTGGAAGAGGAACAATTTCTGTCCCTAACTCAGAAACCTCACAAAAGGTCTACAACAAGAGGTACAGAACACACAATTATGATGGTAGCATGAACTTAAGTTTCGGTGCATGGATTATGTGCAAACTATCAGTGAATTTTTGAAGAGTAAATGTTAGGTGACCATTAAAGTATCCCTTTAATAGTAGAAGGTTCAGTAATGAATCAAAAAACATAACAATAATCAAAGTTAGGACCTCATACCTTGTCCATTTCTGGGGCTTAGATAAGTTCGAGCATGTTTTCACAAACTGATGGACAATGTAGCAAATATTAATAATCAACAAGTAGTATTTCTGTTGTAGAATTCTCATCTTCATGTAGGAGACCATAGATTAATTCCTGACCATCATATCTCATGTCTTACAGTGAAAACTTGCAAGTTTCTGTGATGCTGAACAGTTTTCAGTGAATTTTCCAAAGGATGTACATGAAGGATTGGTAAACTACCTTTGAGAATCAGTCAATGGAAACCATGTGAGTTACAATGATCTGATCCACAAGGGATCAGGATAATTTGTGTAGGACTTGGCAGGATTTTGTTTTGTGCATTGAGGTTGTTTTGGGTCAATGGCCAACTCAATGGCAGCTGGCAATAATGATAATACAATAACAGTCAACAGAAGCAAATATTTTTTGAAGAAAACTTAGTGGCTTTCAAACATCTTGGCCCAGTTCTTGAGCCAAAGTGGATTTTGTAATAAAATAGAGTTGATCCGTTACAAATAGTAGAGTGCATGGTGTTGCAGCTGTTGAACAACTTCCATAAAAACAAAACAAAACATAAAACACGCACATAGTATTTTAAGGGATTTGTTTTAAAATAATTAGGGATATGCTCAGTGTTGTCATGCGTATACTCACCTAGTTTATTGCAAAGTAGTCTTGGAAAGACACACAGAGAAGATTCCAAAACATGCATTCATTTAGACTTGGAAGGTCAAGGGAAGGTAAAATTTGTCTAATAATCAACTCCAAATATTTGGCTTGCAGTAGTGGGAAGGATCTCTGGCAGAGCCTATGTCAATCTCAGTCTTTACAGAATCAGACTAGATTGGCAGAATCATTCTGTCTCAAGCTTGTTCTTATGTGGAAGAGGGAATCTCAGTACTGTTATGTGGTGTAGTCCCTCTGGTATTGCACAACAAAGACTTTAGCAAGGCTGTCCAGCTCATATTGCATACAAGTAACTCATGTCATAGGGTACACATCAGAGGTGCACATCTAAACTAAGAGCTATGTCACAAAATACTGCTGAAAAGATTAGAAGTTGTTTATACTGGGAGTTGTTTGTTAGTTTTAGATAGCTTACAGTATAGCTTAAATGTTTATATCACAAGCGACACCTTTCACACAGGTGATTTGGAATCACTACATTATAAGCATACACATGACATTGGGGTCATATGAGTTAGAGAGCAGCATTGCCATTTGAGGGTTTGGAGAGAACTGCTGAGTTGATCTTCGGTGGGTTGTGGAGCACAGGAAGAGAGTAAGGGAATGATGGGTTAAAGGTGGCACAGCATCTACAGTACGCTGCTGAAGACTACAGGTATCATCTGAGTGCTAGAAGCAGAGATATTTTTTGAAAGCCTCAAACTGCCTCCTAGAAACTTAAGTACCCCCCCCCCCAAGAAACCTCAAAGCAACAAAAAGCAGAATATAGAGGATTCTACTTTGTAAGAGTTGGAAGTCTTAATTTTGAAGATAGGTGGATCCAAGAGTCAGCAAGATTATTGGACTGAATCCTGATTCTGCGGTCTCATCTTAATGCATGAGGTGAAAATTTGAGGGTGTTCCATTAAGCAGAATCATTTAGAAAGGACTACTCATGTGTCTACTATCTTCCCAGCATGGTGAAAAGAAGAGGAACAATTTCTGTCCCCAACTCAAAAATCTCACAAAATATCTACAAAAAACTGTGCAGATGACACAATTATAATGGACGTAGGTAGGTAAGTTTCAGTGTGTGGAGGATGTGAAAATTATCAGTACATTTTTGAATGAGTAAATGTTAGGTGACCTTTAAAGTATTCCTTTTATAGTAGAGATCCCAGAGACAAGGGAGCATACTGACCTGTTTTGATGTACTCACCATATTGAAGTAGCTATGAACTGTTTTTTGTAAATGATATCTGCATATTTCATGCAGTAGGTAGTATGGCCTCAGGTATTAAGTGAAGTAGAAAGTAGGCTCATAAATATGAAATGAAATAGGAGTGATGATAACAAATTCTCGGTGGTCAAGATAAGAAATTCAATGGTAAAGAAAGGAAAGGAATAAATAATGCATGGAAGTTGTGAACTCAAACATTCTGAGGACAGAAAGCCTTGGCATCCTTACTGACTTGGGAAGCAAGGGTGTAAATAAAGCCAGTGAGCAGAGGGTAGGCTGGGAAAGGCTCCCATCTGCCCTTTGATCTCAGCAGACTCTTTACACCTTTGCCAAGAACAATATATTCTTACACTGCTGCAGCCCCGTGAATTATCTGAGAGCAGCTTAAGGCTGTAGGAAGCACCAGTATCCCAGTCAGCAGCTTTCAAGGAAAGGTTCCTGAAGAGAGGCTAGGTTGAGTTGGGAGCTACTTTCCAGTGGGTTTCTGATGTCCAGGCAGGTAATTCAATCAAATTCCACTGTCCACCTGTCCCATTTTCCTCTCACCCTTGCCCTACCTGTCAAGAAAGAAAGACAAATGGAAACCAGAACTAACTGAAAACTATTTGGAGTATTACATTGCTATCACAGGCTGTTTAAGCCTAAACCCCTGGGATTTAGGTTGTTTTGTATCAGTGCCAGCTCAGGCTTTCTCTGAAGAAGCTATGGACTCCAGCTGTCTGATGGGTTTCTAGTCTCAAATATGCTGAAATCAATACAATGTGCCTCCTGCCTCGTGAACAGGGAAGAGCGAGAGGAAAGGAATCAAGTGAAACGCTGTCAATCCCACAGAGTCCTTGCATATACTATCTTCAGCTCCTTATCTGATGCTATAAAATATCCCCACAAATTGCTAATAGTTATATGTAGTAGATGTTTTTGAGAAAGCATGGATGTGGGCAGGTAGCATGTCTACTAACTGTGATGAGCAAATGAGAGAAAATGAAAGAGAAAATGGAGAGAGAATGCACTAGCCTACATAGCCAATAGTATCCTCTTAATAAAGTGCTCCTTGAATCATACATGTAAACACTTCATAAATATTTATTGAGTCCTTACTGTGTGTCAGAGACATACAAGTAATTCAGCGATAATACTGAAAGACTTTGACAGCTAACCTTGTGGATTGCCTAATCAACAATTCCAACAGAATGTAACCACATGGGAGGAATCTGCAACAAAAACCAAGGTGACACTTAGATGAATAAATTGCACTCAAAAGAAGTCATGATATTTTCAATCTTTCTGTTTTCCTTGTTGTGTTAGTCTGGGTACACTAGAGAAACAAATTCATGGACACAATAGGTATATAATAAAGAGGTTTATATATGAGAGCAGATGAATATCGATAAAAAATCCCAGCCCTTCAGCCCAAATCCAGATTGAATCCATAAGTTCGATATTAGCCCATATGTCCAACACCACTCAATGAACTTCTCTTCAGACTCACCAAACACATGCAATAATTCTGAATACAGGAAGATCATGGACCTGTGGGTGCAGTCAGTGGTGGTAGAAGCATCTCAATGCTGGCAGGGGTCTCCATGTGACTCCTCCAGTTCCCAGGGCTGCATCAAGGTAGGTCCATGTGGCTTCTCCTCAAGGATATCGTGCAGGAAGTGAGCAGAGAAAGAGAGAAAAACCAGTGAGGAAAAACCAGGAAATTCCAGAATTCTGAGGAGAAGGCTGGCCACACAAAGGTCTCATTAGTTTTATCTTGATTGACAGGCCAGCCTCCACCCCATTCACTCGTATCCTTTCAAATCAACACCAGATTATGTAACTAACATACTTGTATTAGTTTAACATGCTCAGGCAAAAACAAAAACAAAGACACAATAAAACACAGTTGGACAGCCCCGCCCATTGAACAGTGCCAGGATCTTAGTAACCCCCCAGGTATATGGCTCTTTCTTATTTTTGTCCCCTCCTTCTGCTTGCCCGCCTTCCTTCTCTGTACCTCTCCCTTTCCATAATGGCTTCTAAATAGCTTTCAAAGTCTTACTATTTTGGTGTTAAATTCATTTTTTCTTAATATTTTCCATTTATTAGAATGATATCATTTGTCCTTATAAGATTGACTAACTTTGCTGAGCATAATATCTTTCAAATTTGTGCGTCATGAGTTCCTTGTCAGTTTCTTTCTCTTTTTTTAAGAGATGCACAATAATCCATTGTTTTGTATCTACCAGCTTGTTTATCCATTCCTCCATAGACAGGATTTTTAGTTGTTTATTTATTTATTTTTGATATTATGAAAAACCCTGTGATAAACAAGGATGTGCACACATCTGTTACTATTTTGTTCTTTATCCCTTTGGTATCAATCAAGTAGAGTGATTGCAGGATATTTCCACTTGCATTTGTTTAAGGAAGTGCCATATGATTTTCCATAATGGCTGTATCTGGCCCCACCCCCACCCCCAGTACTGTATGAGAATCCCAGGCTTTTCAAATCTTCTCCAGCATTTGTTATTTTTTGTGGTTTTGAATTTGATATCAGTGTTGATATGAGTATCTCACTGGTGTTTTGTATTTTTCTTATGCATTTCTTCATATTATTATTTGTTTTCTTGTGACATTTTTAATGACTTATTTATTCATGTATTTTCCCATATTTTTAGAGAATTATTTGTTTTTCTTGTAATGTATTATAGTTTTTCACATATGTTTTAGATGAACTCTCTATCAATATATCATTGCCATGTCCATATATTATTTCCCAACCTGTGAGTTCCCTTTTCTTCACTGATGAAGAATGAATGTACACAAATGCCATATTTTAATAAGTCTGAGTCCTCTATTTTGCCTTCTGTAGTGTGGGTGTTTTTCAATGTTTGGTAGTGCATTTATGCCTTAAATTTGCCTGTATCTTTCATTAATGATCATTATAGTCCTAGGGTTTATATTTTGCTTTTGAATCCATCCTGAGCTAATTTTTGTACTTGTGAGGTATGAGTCCTGGTTTATTCTTGTGCAGGTGGAGATCCATTTTTCCTAGTTAACATTGGTTGAAAATACAATCTTCCCTCATATGATGTTTTTCAGTACTTTATCAAAAATTAGGTGTTTGTGGATGCTTGAATGTATTTCTAGGTTCTCTATTCTGATCCATTGACCTACATATCTATCATTGTACCAATACCAAGCATTTAATTAGCATGCCTGTAGACTGAGTTTTTAAATTGGGACATGATTTAAATAGGGTTTTGTTTATCCTGGGTTTCTTTCCATCCCTTAGGAAATTGGTGATCAGTTTTCCATTTCTTTGACTAATTATGCTGGCATTTGGATAGGATTTGCATTGAATTTATAGGGGGTGATTTTGGTACTATGTCTATTCTCTCTATATTGTCTTCTTATTCTTGAACATGAAGCATTATTCCATGTACATAAATATCTTTCTGTGTGCTGAGCATGTGTGTGTATATGTGATGTTTTATAAATTTGTTTTTTTATGCCCTTTCTCCCTCTAGTTAGATATATTGCTCTGGAGAAGTTTAGGTTAACTTTTGCAAATTTTGTTGCAAAAATATTCTTCTTTTAATTACATTTTAAGAATCATCTTCCTTTTAATCTAACAATCCAAACTGAACTGCATATAGAGTTTTGCTTCTTCTCTGCCAATTTAGATGCTTATAATATATTTTTTGATTTTTAATAGTTCTGGCTAAAATTTCCAGGACTATATTAAATAATAGCTCTTGCCTCCAGTTCTTTACTTCACCCTGAATCCATAATCTTGGCCCACAATTTAGTAGTGTCCTCCTACTTTTATGTTAGTGTTGTGGTGGGGACTGGAGTTGAAAAAGTCTCCCCCTTGACACTGAGCTCTGCCAGCTGTCTTGCTTTGTAAAAGAAAATGTTACCAAACGGTTCCCGGGGAAGTTCTGAAATGACTGTGCACTGGGTCTTTTTCCCTTGTGCCTGCCTCTATCATCATCGTGAAAACCTGCTCAAGCTAAGTTTTAGGGAGAAAAGAAAACGGAGCAAAGCCATTATCATCCAGTTTCCCAGGAGGAGGTCAATCTAGATCAGGCATCCCTCAGAAAGGAGCAGCCCGGGGCTGTGATAACAAAACAGATTTCTTGCTGGTCCCAGGCTCACAAGACTTAGTGATTTATTTGTATATAGCAAAAACTAACTGATATGGAAAGAAGGCAAAGCATTTATCTAAAACTTTTAGTACCGCTGGCTTTTGTGAGATGAGCCATCTCATACCACCATACCCAAGGAACCCAGCCTGGGTATGTCTTTAGTTTGGAAAGAAGCATAGCAGAGGGGTGAAGGGCAGCAGTTTTGTCATTGAAGATTTCGACACCAGAAAGACATGAGCATGATATCTGATTCTTCCATACACAGGAGCTTTAGTCCTAGGTAAGTTACTTCCTGTTATTAATAATCAATCTACCTTTGTGGAAAATGTGTACAAAATGCTTATTAGATGGGGTGGTTGAGAGTATTTCAATAAATATACGTAAGTCAACCAGTATAAGATGAGGAATGTATTAAGTATTTTTGTTATTTATAGTCATTATAAATGTTGTGGCTGTTATTTCCCATTTTATAAATCACATAGAGAAAACACTTCCAGAAGTGGAAATTTCCAAGTTTTAGCTTACCACACCAGTCGGAGAGAGTTTCCACAACCAAGGTCCACATAGAGGCACCTCACAAGGGTAAGTAAACAGTAACAAACATTGCAGGTAAAATATTTAATGAGTATAACTTTATTAGCAATATAAAAGAGTCCCCCCCATACACACACACCAACAGAATGGTTAGCTGCTTTAGGATTTTCATTTACCAAGTTGAAAGTCACACTTTCTAGCCTTATGGCTCCATTTCATCTGTAACCTTGAGCACTGTCACTCCCACTCCCCTCAAGGCTACAATGAATGGAAAGGATGAAATGTGCTGCCAAGTATAGTTTTTTATATATATGTATATATATATATCTTCTGAAAGTTTTATTTAAACAATGAAAAACCATAATATATTTATATAATTTATACATATAAATTATATATAAATTAGAATATATAAAAATAAGCATATTGATAGCAATCAGGGTGAAGTTCTGGATACCACTGAGTGAAAGGGATATAAATGAGATTTTCAATAAAGGGCTGTTGAGTTTAATTTCTGCCTAGTTTAGCAGTGAAAATTGCAAAGGAAGTTTCAGACGGTTAAGAGATCCTAAACAGAAGGGAGTAAATAACAGCAAAAGCACATTGGAACTCTGTTTAGCAGTTTCTTAAAAACATAAACATACACTTACCAAAATATCTATCATCTTCCCCCCTACATGTTTACTTAAAATAAGCATAAATTTCTGTTCACACAAACAACACCAGAATACAAGTGTTTATAGTAGCTGTGTTCATAATTGCTGCAAATTGGAAACAAGCCATATTTCTGTAAACTGATGATCACTCGACAAACTGTGGTACATCCATTCGCCCAAGAGAGTACAACGAAATGCAAGCATGCAGTCACTTCTCTGCCTCTTGGCTAAGAACAAGTATATAAACTGATATAAGTTTTATATTATTTAATATCTGATAAGTTTAATATTGTTCTCTATCTGCAAACAATATATTAAATGACTTTCTGGACCAGGGAGATGAAATAGGATCTTGTTCTGTCCAGTCTACGCATCAGCTTTGTATTGCAGTACTTCCAGGAATGGTGGAGCCCTTTGAGGGAAAATAAAAAAGAAAGAAAGGAGAGAGAAAGGAAGAAAAAATACAGGTATACAAAAACATGGAAGAATCATGGATCCATTTTAACAAAGGAAATTGTCCCAAAACATTAAATATTATATGTGCCCTTTCATAAGAGACTCTGAAAAAAATAAAACTATAAAGACAAAAATCAGAACAATGGTTCCCTGAGACTGAAAGTGGAGGGTAATGTTTGCTATTGTACATAATAAGAAGAGAAATAGAAGTTCTGTGATTATAGATAATGACAGTTTCACATTATTTTTTATTATTCATTTCATATTGCAGATAATTCTTTGAGTTGACACTATCACACTTTAAGACAATCTTTTATTAAAATCATTTTATTGGGGGATCATGCAACTCATAATTCATACATCCATTCATTGTGTCAAGCTCATTTGTATATTTGTTGCCATAATCATTTTCAAAACATTTTCTTTCTCCTTGAGCTCTCAGTATCAGTTCATTTCCCCCTCCCTTCCCCTCCCTTCCTCTCAGGAATCCTTGATAATTTGTAAATTATTATTATTTTTTCATGTCTTACATTGACCCATGTCCCACTTCATCCACTTTTCTTTTGTCCATCCCCCTGGGGGAGAGGGTTATATGTAGATTATTGTGATCAATTCCCCCTTTCTTCCTTCCCCACCTTCTCCTTACCCTCTTGGTATCACTACTCTCAATAATGGTCCTAAGGAGATTTTCTGTCCGGATTCCCTGTGTTTCCAGCTCTTATTTGTACTTGTTCTCATGTTCTGGTCTAACTGGATTTGTAAAGTAGAATTGGAGTCATGATAGTGGAGTGGAGCATTAAAAAACTGGAGGAAAAGTACATGTTTCTTCAGTGCTATACTGCAATCTATCTGGCTTGTCTCTTCCTTGTGACGAGGGAAAGTCTAGTTCCCTAGATATGGGCTGTAGGTCTCCACTCTCCACTCCCACTCATTCACAATAATATGGGGTTTTTTTGTTCTCTGTCTTTGATGCTTGATACCTGATCCTATCAACCTCTCATGATCACACAGGCTGGTGTGCTTCTTCCAGGTGGACCTTGTTGCTTCTCAGCTATATGGATGCCTATTTATTTTCAAGCCTTTAAGACCCCAGACACTATATTTTTGATAGCCAGGCACTGTCAACTTTCTTCACCACATTTCCTTTGCATCCATTTTGTAAGACAATCTTTCACAAAGAAAAGGAAACACTGGCAATCTTAAAAGAATATCCTCTTGATTATTAAAAAATCAAGTCAAGAAACCATTAATTAACTCTCAAGTGCCTGAGGGCACAGTCTTAACCAACAGTCAGGTAATTCAACAGTCATACCAGGTGCCGTCCCACCTCCCTGCTCCCAAATAAATTGACCGCCATCAAGTCATCATTTCCGACTTATAGCAACCCTATACTGTTCCTGTGAGATTTTCAGACAATTTACAGGAGTGAAAAGGCACACCTTTCTCCTGAAGACCCGCTGGTTGAACTGTTGACCTTGTAATTAGCAACCCAAAGTGGAAGGCACTATGCCATGACAGCTCCTCCTGTGTGCCAGGAGGTAACTAAAGACTGGACATCGTATAGCAATGCTATTCAAAGGATGGCGCAAAGAGTCCTAGAGTACTAATTAACTCATACAAACCATGAGTCTGGCTGGCACTGTGGGCTGCTAACTGCGAGGTCAGTCGTTAGAAGACACCAGCCATTTTGAGGGGAAAGGCTGAGGTGTTGTACTACTCCTGACAGAGTTTCATTTCAGAAACACGTGAGGGAGGGGTTTGTCCTGTCTTCCAGGGTCACTGTGAGGCAGAATTGACTCAACGGCAGTGACTGTGAGTTTGGAAGACACCTTATGAAGCCCCTGGGTAGGGCAAATGGTTAACATTCTCAGTTCCTGCTGACAGGTTGGAGATCTATTTCAAATGCTAATAATATTCTAAGCCTATGGTCACTTCAATGCAATGATACAACATTGCGTCTTAAGCAGATGTTAGTATCTACATCACAATCCCTTAAAATAAAGCACATTTCAGGCTGAGTCCCCGGGGGGTAAGTGGTTGAGTGCGGGACTGTAGCCCGTGGGTTTGGCGGTTCAAATCCAGCGTCCACTTTCAGGAGCAGCGCTGGGTAGTTCCCACAACCATCAGAGGGCAGTGGTGCCCACAAATAAAATAAAATAAAGCACTTTTCATACTGATCTGCCACTGTGGCACATGTGCAGACCAAACATGGCAACTTTTTAAGTGTAACACAGCCAGTTCTTTTCTTCACGCTTACAACGGAGTCTTCCCTCTTTAGTGGAGCACCACTGTCAAATACGACAGAATGCGCAAAATATACACACCTGCAAACATGAGGGTCACACTTACTGTGGTACAGTAAGAGAACAGCCGCCTCACATTTCTTCTTTTACACATATTCTAGAAAAACTTGATTGCTATATGGAGGGAATGCAAATGGAATCAGCTCCCATTCTAAAGCGATTAAAAAACAAACAAACACACTTTCTTGGGTTTTACATGCATATATAATAGTATTTGTACAAGTGTAATGTCAAGTATGTAGTGATTTCATAATAAACCAAGGTGTTTCGAAAGACATCTCTGAGAACAACATTTAAATAACTACTCATGGGACAAAAAAATGAAAGCGTCGACTTCGTTAACTTTCTATTGTTCAAGGGAGAGCCCAGAAAAATATCAGAATAGTTGACATTATTCCATTCATTTATAAGGACACGTGAACCTCTCTTTCACATTTATTTCTTCTTCCAATCTCTATTTCCTCTCTCGTAGCCTCCATTTCTATGTATTCTCTAATGTTCCTTTTCTGTAAACCTCTTTTTAGCCATACTTCTCTTCCTTCGTTGCTCATATGTGAAGTATAAGAGCCTATTATATTAGGTTCCTTAGCTATTTTTAAAAATCAAAAAGCCTTCTTTGAAGAAAGGTATTTATTGCATGTTCCAAGTTATTCTGAAAAGATAACAATTAAAGTTAGCTTCTTTGGGTGAAGAAATAAAATGCATTGACACTAATTCATTGATCTGGTCCTTCTCTTGACACTATTTAATTATCTAGTCCTACAAACCAGGTATCTTTCATGCCTGGCCACTTTAATGGAGCTTTGACACCAGGAATTTAATTAAAGTAATAGATCCAAAACAAATGGAGAAGTCAGATGATCTCTTTCTGGAGCATTAGGCATAAAAAAAAATCCATCACTTAAAAGTAACATTAATAAATGAAGTTTATTGCTTTATTATAAATAGCCAAACACTGATAAAAGTGCAGCATATTCTAATAGTTATCATTTTAGCTAGCTAGGTTTTATTTTGCTCTTTAAGGATGCTAAAAGGAAACAAAACAACACATGGGGGAAACACAGATTTACCACCACCACCTCCTCCATGAACCAAATCAAAGCAATTTTGAAATTCTCTATCCATACAAAAGATAGATTTGATAAGTTAGACGCAACCTTAACTATCCTTCGGTTCAAAATGTTCATTTTTCTACATCCCCTTGAAAAGAAATGTGTAAGAGTTGTACACATACACGGAGCCCTGGTGGTTATGTGTTGAGCTGTTAAGTACAAGGTCAGCAGTTCAAACTGACCAGTTGCTCAGTGAGAGAAAACAGGGCTCTTAATGCCTATAAACATTTACAGTCTTGGGAACATCCAGAGGTGGTTCTACCCTATCCGAGAGGCTCACTGTGAGTCACCATCGACTCAATGGCAGTGAGTTGAATATGCATTTCTATGAGGTTCCATACCTCACGCGAGATAGATAGCACAGCTAGCGAAGGCAAGAATTGGATGCTGACTTGTGAGTTTGGTTGTGACGGAAGTGCACACACCACAGTGCATTACACCAGAGACTCTGAGGTGTTCCCCAATGTTTGGCTTTCATTTTTGCCATAGCAACAGGGTTTCTAGTAAAGCAAATTGCTTCCCAGAATAAACCATATTTCCCGGCTTACCTTGAATGATTGTGTGTTTATATGACCACATCCTGGCCAAGAGGGTGGTAGTTGAACTCTATCTTAACATATAGCACTTTCTGGAAATCTTCTTTAGGGGATTGCTGGTAAAATGCCTTTATTCCTTTTTCTTGATCCATCCTGTTGCCTGGGGGAAACAGATATACCACACTATACAAAGAACAGTTGAGCAATGAATTGAAAGGAGACCGAGTCTCTGAAGATTTCAAGAAACACAGTTATTAGCCTCGATATATATATCTCTAAGCTTTGATGTAAAAGAAAATAAATCTCTTTGGTAAACCGTTATTAGAATGAGTGTGTGTTACAGTCATCTTTAGTCATAATTAACTCATTTCTACATTCTTTGTGGGAGCCTTGGTGATACTGCAGCTTAGGCATTGCTTGTTTAACCACGAAGTCAGTGGTTCAAATACACCAACTGCTCCAAGGGAGAGAGATGAGACAGCGTGCTTCCATAAATGCTTACGGTCTCAGAAACCCTATATAGAGCCACTGTGCATCAGAATCAATTTGACACCAGTGGATTATTTTGTTTTCTTATAAAGTGGGGTTGGAATGTAGTGTTGGTAAGTTTTTCAAATGCTTCAGCAGGTGCTCATAATTGTACGGGGGAAATTTCAGTTATAGTTCCATAGCAGAGAAATTTATTAGCAGTGACAATAATAAAGAAAGCATAAAACCAACTCTACAATATTTAATTACATAAGAGTACTCTGAAGGCATTATATTGATGAATTTTATTCTTTCTCAAGAAGGATGCTTAATAGAGATTTCTCAGATTTTACACAAAACTAGTATTATTCTCTTTTTTTCCCCAAAGTAGTATTATTTTCTAAAAATTCCAAGAAAACTCAAAGAGATAATAATCTATTCTGATTGAGCAGGTTTTTGGTGGTGGATGTGATTTTGTGGTAGAATATTTGCCTTCCAAACAAAAGACATGGTTCAATAGCAGGTCTATGTGCATCTCATGCACATTTAGAACTCAACTTCCAGAGGATGCTTGAGTGGTGTTATGATGCTGAACAGGGTTCATGGAATTTTTGGAGAAAGGAAGACTCAGAAGAAAGGCCTGGTGGTAGTCTACAACTGAAAATTGACCAATGGAAACTCTATGGCTCACAATGGTCTGATCTACAAATGATCGTGGAAATGTCACAGAACCAGGTAGCATTTTTGTCCTATTGTGCATGAGTTTCCATGAGTCAGGAGCCAACTCAACAACAACTAGCAATAACAGTAACAATGAAAACATCAACATAGACATTTTGGGATCAAGAGTCAAATTCATAAAGGCATTCTGAATTCAGGCAGGTTTGAATTCAAATTCTGTCTCCATCTTTTGATAAATTGCATTTATTTAAACCACTGAATAAAGGGTTGGGTGGGTTTTGTGAAGCTTAAACTTAGCTAATGACATCTTTACACATGAGCAAGTTCATCAGGTGTCTATCATCAAATATCTAGAGTCACCCTGATTCTTGCCCCTCCATCTCCAGTTGCTCTCTCTGGAATTTCCTTGAACATGGAGATAAATAGGAGTTGCTTTGATATACAAGGCCTATGCTTGGCTATATGGGCACAGTGAGGCTCTTTTGGCCTAATCTGTGTAGGAATGCAATGCACTCAGCCTTCTCTGGAATCTTTTAAAGACTCCCTTCCTGGCATCACTCCTCCATTAATGTATTCTGCAGCCTATTTCATATTCAGTAGTCTCCCTTGAGATTGAAAAACATTCCAGTTGTAGTTTCTGAATACAACATACAAAATGTGGCAACCATGGACAACAAAATGGCCAATATTGAAGAAGTAAACAAAAAAATAGCTGACAAGGGAGGGAGGAGGGGAAAAGGATGTGGTGTTGACCAACCCAGGGACAAAGGGACAACAAGTGATCCAAAATCATTGTCAAGGAAAATTCGAGAGATCTGGTAGGAATTGATCAGGGTAATGTAACTGAGAGAAATTACTGAAACATGAATGAAGACTGAGCATGATGGTGGGACAAGAGGGAAGTAAAAGGAAACAGAGGAAAGAACTAGGAGGCAAAGGGCATTTATAAAGGTCCAAATACAGGCATGTTCATAAGTAAATTTATTTATAAATGATGATGGGAAAATAGATCTATGTGCATGTATTTATAGGGTTAGTATTAAGGCAGCAGATGGACATTGGTTCTCCACTCAAGTACTTCCTCAATGCAAGAACACTTTGGGCTATTAACTTGGCATTCCATGATCTCACCTCCTGGACATGATCGCTGAAGACAAATGAGTGCATAAACAAAAATGGGTGAAGGGAGATGTCAGACAATGTAAGATATGACAAAAAATGGAAGCTAAAAATTAGAAATGGTCTATTTCTAAATCTTGAAATGAAACTGGCTGGAATCTAAGACTATTGGACTCAATAATTGGGGTTATTGGAATGAACATGGATGATGACACCAACAAAAATTTATAAAAATCCAGCTAAGAGCCCCTAGTAGTAGAGTTTCTGACCATTGCACTAGAACAAATCTCTCTCTCTCTCTCCTTCTCGCTCTCTTTCAGTCTCTCTCTCTCAGTCATGAATTTTCCCATTTTTCTTGACTTCTCCTGATATGTGTGCATCCCCATGGGGAAAAACGGTCAAGAGACGATTGGCTCATATCATGTGCTACACTCCTGGAAGAATTTGGCCTAGTCACTCTGCCAGCAAGTTCTCAACCCCTTGGGGGGGGGGGTTGTCAAACAATCCTCTCATAGGGGTCACCTAAGACCATTGGAAAACACATGTTCAGATGTGGTTTTAGGAACCAGACACGGGTCCTGTTTCCAGGAAGGTCCGTCCACACGCAGATAAGCCCACATAGGAGTACCCATGTATGAAGACTGTTACCCATGCTACACCAGGCTTCAAGACAAAAATTTAATTTATTTGTCATTAGAAATAAATATTTCACAATATGTAATTACATATTGTTTTTGTGATTCATAACTTATGCTTTAACCATTGTGTTAGTCCGGGTAGACTAGAGGAGCAAATTCATAGATGCGCATATAGATATAAGGGAATGATTTATATACAAAAGGAATGGAACATTGAGAAAGCATCCCAACCCAGTCCAGTTCAAAGCCATAGTCTGATATTAGCCCATATACCCGATACCAGTCTATAATGTCTCCTTCGGACTCACGAAGTCGCAGGTGAGTGGGTGCAGAATCCCTGTGCTGGCAGGGCTCAGGGTCCATCAATAGCATCCAATGGTGGCAGAAGTAACTCATCGCTGGCAGGAGTCCTCATGTGGCCTCTCCAGCTTTAGAGGTCTGACTCCATCAGGACAAAGTCATGTGGCTTCTCCTCCAGCTCCTTCAGCTTCTCGGATGCTGCCATCTTGTCTTGTCTGTGATTCATCGTCTCTGAGACTAACTTCCAACAAGTGGGGAACATAGCTTCTCATCTTCATCAGGGAAATATCGCGAGATTTCCCAGATGTCTCAGGAGAAAGCCATGCCCACAGAAAGGCCTCATTGGCTACTCAATGGCTACCTCCAGATTAACAGGCTAGACTCCACCCCTACATTTCAATCATAAAATTAACATAAGCACATGACTGCCACAACCATGTTCAATTTGTAGCAATGAAAATACATCCTACATATCATATATTTACATGACAATTCATAACAGTAGCAAAATTATAGCTATGAAGTAGCAGCGAACATAATTTTATGTTTGGGGATCACCACAACATAAGGAGCCATATTAAGGAGTCGAAGCATTAGGAAGACTAAGAACCACTGTACTATGCGAAGCGTACAGACTAAAAGGTTGCTGTCCTCGTGTGTAAGTCATCTGATTGCTAAATTTTGTTTTTGGAACTGTCTTAGAGTGCTCAAGACACTTTCCAATGTCTAAAAACTAAGACATTGTTTCCTACTCTAAAAGGGAAAAATATATTGCTGAAGACCAGTATGTTTTCCCCTAAAAGTTTGCCTCTATTACAAATACTTTCTCCCCCTCTTGAGGAGAATTGTGTTTTTAAATCATACCACTGTGACTATCCTTTCATTTGTGTGTTTTCTTTTCTCACATTCCTCCTCTTATAATAAGTACATATGAGCAAAATGGCACATTCCTGTTTTGAAAGTGGGAATAAGCAGAATATAGAAATACTAGGGCAAATCTATCTTTAAGCTTTTCCAGATCCTATCTCTTTATTTTTATATGTGTGGCAAATATGTCCCTGAATGCAATGGAGCATACCAGGGCAAAGTTGTGAAGCCTATTTAGATATAACTAAACATCTAGCTGGAATGCACTGCTGGGTCTGGGGATTCAGAACCTTGGGTCCCAGTGCCACTGGTCATCTGAGGGGACACTGGTGTCAATTGGTGTTACATAGCACACAATGTTAGTGTTCCTCAGCTCACTTTGGTGAGTAGCGGCTGAGGGCTGAACAGCTCAAGAACAACCCTCTCTGGTGAAAATATTGGTCTGTCCCTGTTGGAAGACTGAAGAGCCATGAACATTGAAAGACACATGGAAACAATCAGGCTGATAGATTCATGGACCACTGAAATATCAATCGCAACCCTGAGACAAGAATTATGTGCAGCCTGTATATAACATCCACTGCTCTGAAAAGGAGTGTCCAGGATACAGAGAGAGAAAAATGTGGAACAGACTCAAAATCCTAAAGGGTACCAAGCTTATTAGTTAATAGAACCCCCAAGACTATGGCCATTAATCATCTCTCTGATCTGGAACTAAATCCACTCCCATGACAGAATAAAACCACTTAGCCCTGTACTATCAAACGTACAGTATTTACTAAGGACAAAAGGTAAGGAAAGAAGGAAGAATGGAAATCAGAAACATTGGGAGGAAATGAAACAAGTATGGTACATTAAAGGGACTGAAATAGATGAGTGGGGAAAAAAGTGTGTATGAATTCTTGAATGTAAAACTGATCATCTCTGTTAACTTTCACCTTAGTAAGAATTTTAGAAAAATTCATTGACCTGACACAATTACAAATATAGCTTGTATGACAAAGGAAGAAAACAGGAAGGGAAGAGGAATGGAAGAAAAATGACTTATCTAAGGTCATTTTTCAGTCATATGTCTAGTTTTGAGTTTTGTACTAATGGACTCAAATCCTTCAAGTTTTGTCCCTGATGGACCAAAGAATTCATAATTATAGGAAAAAATACTTCATATGAAGAAGCAAATAAAATCCACAACCACTGAATTGAAAAACATTAGGCCTTTTAAGCACAGTGGTTATGACACAATTTGGCCAGGGATCTTCAATGCAGAATGACAACTCACTATTTAGATATCAGTTTTCCCATAACTTCACTAGTCTGGAGCAGGAAAGGGGAACTAGTAAAGCTTCTGTATATCTAAAATAGCTAGAGAAACATCGGGGAGTAAATGTTCACTGCCTTTCATTCAAGTATTTATTAAGCCTGACCTCAGACTATATTTATTCTTCATTCTCATACCATTCAATCTACATTTTACTGTAATCACACCATTTCAAAAGACAGAAATGGAAGCTAAAAATTAGAAATGGTCTATTTCTAAATCTTGAAAATATCTCTGTCATTTATTTTCTTCCCATGTGATTTTTCTTAACTGAAATGTACTATTACTGAAGGGACAAAAATGGGTATCTTCTGGAAGTTCCCAGTCCTGGTTTTAGTAGTCTAAAACAAGGAAGAAAATAGCATTGAAAAAAGTTGGGGAAGAAGATTTGAAAAATAACATCGTTCTGCATGAATTAAAAAATCATAGTAGTCAGGTTTATGTGCATACATTCCAATTTCCCCCGAGAGCAAACCAGATTTACAACATGGAATAAATAACATAATTCACAAGAGTGACGTGAATCATCAGTAGAAGGTCAAGTGGAGTTTAATATGATCTGTCATATCTAAAATATGTAATGCATTTTAAATATTTTATATAAATTTGTACTTGAAAGAGGTTTTAGAAAGAATAAGCTGAAGTTAACTTAAAAGCTGGCTTGTGTAGTGCCTTTCTCTCCCAATGCCACTGAATAAATGAGGCAACAATTTTATCACTAGGCACAAAGGAGATGAGGCAAGACTTACAGCCTGCTTATCTCACCTCAACTCTTTGGTTGAAAAGTTGCTCAAAAGTATGTGCCTCAGTAAATGATTGTCGGCACATGGTCTTAATTTCTAATGAAGAATAATATGACATCCCTTGTTGCTTTCCCAACAATGCTTATTGAAAATTTACTTTCAAATTATAAAATGATGGCAGAATTACAGGAAAAGTCATTTCATATGGAGGAGAAAATAAACCCCACAACCAACAAATTGAAAAACTGTCAGCATATGCACATTTTAAAGGCACGATCCAATCCAATCTAAGGTATGCTTTTGAAAAACCTAGATGAGCTTTTTCCATCAGAATCACTAAATTAATAAGCATCCATATGCTTTGGATTAAATTATGTTCACTCCAAATGTGTGCAGGGATCCTAATCCTATGCCTGTGAGATCTAATATTGCTTGGAAATAGCATCATCTTTTTTTATGTCAATTAGGTCATACCTGAATAGAGTGAGTTCTAAATTGAATCACTTCTGAACTATAAAATGAGCAGATAGACACAAAGTAATGGGATACCCAGGACTATCCACTAGGAAGGAATCTATGTGAATGAGATGCTTGCATGGTCTTAAGAATAGTATGAAAATGAATTTCTGTTCTTTCAAGTGACCCACTTGTAGTATTTCTGTTAAAGCAAAATGTAGGAAACTAAGACATCAAACCATTCAAAAAGGGTACCTTTGTTCTAATGTCACTTAAAGTGGAAATATAATTAAATAAAGAGAAAGAGATGAGTTTACCATCCTGAAATGCTTGGATTGCCATGTTGAAACATAGAAAAAGCGAGCTGTGAATTATAGAATTGAATCTTTAGCAGATTTCTTAATGCAAAGACAATATATATATTTAAAAACCTTTCAATAGCAACACATAAAGTAAAAATGAGAATTATAAAACTGGATTCTGTTTATAACAATGTCAACAAATTAAATACCTTGAATCCAATCTACTAAATATATGCAATTATTTCAAAATCTTACATGTGTCCTGTCCAGTACAGTTAATATGAGCCACAGGTTACTGCTGAGCACTTGAAAGATGGCTAGTCCTAATTGAAATGTGCTGTCAGTGAAAAGTGCACATTGAAATTTACAACATAGTATAAAAAATGTGAAATATTTCATCAATATTCTTCTGAACTCCTTTATGTGAAATTATAATTTGGGTGCATTAACATGTATAAAATATATTATTAAGAAAAAGTTCATATGTTTCATTTTCCTTTTATTAATGTGTCTATTATAAAATTTGAAATAAAATATGCAAATTGAATTTGTAGTTTTCATTGTATTTCTATTGGAAAATTATCAAAATATAAGTCATTGAAATAAATTAATGAAAAGAGAGCAAAACCAATGGACAGTCTACCATGTCCATTGATTAGAAGTATGGAAGTATTAGAAATATTGGAAGTATGCCAATTCTCCCCTATATTAGTTTAGTAACTAAATATAATCCCAATCAAAATCCCAGAAAATATAATTTGGTGAACAAGGGTTAATCATGGGAAAATTTTATTTAGATTTCATAGATACTCTGTCAAAATGTATTAAATTATGCATTTAATATTTATGAACTTTTCTGTGTACAGTTTGCACTAATAAAAAATTCTTTTACCTGATTCAGCAATTATACTTCTACATTCAAGAATACATAAAGAGTCTGTATAAAGATATCTGTTGTTGTTAAATGCCAATTAGTTAGTTCTGATCCATAGCGATGCTAAGCCCAACAGCACAAAACATCACATGGTCCTGCGTCATCCTCACCATTGTTCCTGTGCCCAAGCCCATTCTATGCACTACCCCTCTGCTTTACTGAACATGAAGCTCTTCTTGGGGGACTGTTCAATTTTGACAATGTCTAAAGTATGTAAGACAAAGCCTTGCTATCCTTGTCTCTAAGACACACTCCAGCCCCACTTCTTCCATTTCAGATTAGTTTGTCCTTTTGGCAGTCCATGTTGCTTTCAATAGTCTTCACCAGTACCACAATTCAAGTGCATCAATTCTTCTATGGTTTTCCTTATTCAGTGTCCAGCTTTCACATGCCTGTGATGCAATGGAGAAGACTGTGTCTTGGGACAGGAGCACCGTAGCCCTCAAAGCAACATCTTTGATCTTCAATACTGAGATCTTATGCAGCAGATTTCCTGAATGCAGTGGTCTTTTGATCTCTTGTTGCTGCTTTCATGAGCATTTATTATGAATCCAATTAAACAAAATCCTTGACAGCTTCAATCTTTTCTTCGTTCATCATAGTGTTACCTGTTGGTCAAGTTATTAGGATTTAGGGTTTGTTTTTGTTTTGTTTTTACCTTGAGTTGTAATCCATATTGAAGCCCTCAGTTCTTGATTCTCATAAGCAAGTGCTTCAAGTCCTCTTCACTTTGTGCAAGCAAGGTTGTGTCATCTGCATACTTCAGGTTGTTAATAAGCATTCCTCCAGTCCTGATACCACACACATCTTCTTGTAATCTAGCTTCTCTGATGATTTGCTCAGCATAAATATTGAACAAATATAGTAAGAGGTTACAACCTGAACAGTCACCTTCTCTGCTTTTAAACCATGCAGCACTCCCTTGTTCTAGTCACACAACTCTCTCTTGATCCAGGTACAAGCTCTGAATGAGACAATGAAGTGTTTTGGAATCCCCATTCTTCTTAAGGTTACCCAGTTTATTATGGTCACACAATCAAATCTCTTGAACCATGTTCTCTTCTGAATCCAGCCTGAACTTCTGGCAATTCTCTGTCAGTTAGCTGTTGTTGAGTAATCTTAAATAAAAGTTTGCAGCTGTGTAATCCCAATGACGTTGTTCTACAGGTTGAGCATTCTGTTGGGTCATCTTTCCTAGGATGGGCACAAATCTGGATCTCTTCTACTCAGCTGGCGAGGCCTTTCAAATCCCCTGGCATAGAGATGAGCAAGTGCTGCCAGTGTGGTTTCAGTTTTCTGAAACATTTCAATGAGTATTCTGTCAAGTTCCTGGATCCTTGATTTGGTAATCCTTTTAGTGTGGTTTAACGTCTCTCTTCAGCACCCTTGGTTCTTGCTCATACGCTACTCCCTGAAATGATGGACTATGAACTAGTTCTTTGGGGTCCAGTGACTCTGTGTCTTCTTTCCATATTTTCTTCATGCTATGATTCAATATTTTTCTGTAGAGTTTTTCATATAATAAAGTTATCTAACTTTGACAAAGTGTTCCTGTCTTGGGAAAATATATCTATTTTTTGATTAAGTATATATGACATCATATGAGCTATAAGTTTTTATTCCAAAAATAAAATTACTTTTGTAATTTTTATAAGGTGAACTCAACCAAGTAATCAGAATGCAGAATAAGAAAAAGAGCGTCGTCAGGCTTAGGATAATGTTATCTTCTTAGAAAGAGATATGTCTGCCAGCTCATCAAGAGCACGATCTAATTTCAAGACATGACATTGAAATTGTGAGGGCCTATTTCTAGGTGTCTTTGCTCTCAATGTACATTGGGCCCCAAGACAAGATGAAGTTCACCGGGGTGTCTCCCCATGTCATACCTACAACATCAATTTCATTATGAGGGAACACAGCTGGGGCGTTCTAGTCTTATAAAGAGCTGGAGCCTTGGAAATCCACATGGGGCAGTTCTAATCTGTCCTGTAGTGTCCCTGTGAGTCAACTATGGCTCAGTGGTTGTGAGTGTGAATACCCTTGTGAGGCTGCAGAATACCTGTTCAGCCTCTGAGCTGCCTCCTTGGAGATGCAGCATGTCCCTAGGTGAAAAGTGACTCCAACTGCCAGCACCATTCTATGCTAACAACTCCCCATTCTCTTGTCATCTCTCCAGTCATTTGAAGAAGAACTGTTTTCTTTACTTTTCTACAGTTTTTCTAGTAGTCCCCAGATAATTAAGGGGTTCACATATTGCTGCCAGAAAAAAGTCTGAAAATGGTTTCCAGTGTCACGGAACCCTCTAGTGCTTTGTGGTTACACATTGGACTGCCAACTGCAAGATCCTAGCTGCTCTGTAGGAAAAAGAAGAAGCTTTCTACTCCTGTGAAGAATTATACTGTTGGAAACCCACAGGGTCAATTTCGCTCTGTCCTTTAATGTCGCTAGGAGTTAATTGACTTGATGCAGTGAGTTTGGTTTTTGGTTTTGATCAATGGCTGCCATAATCTTTGGGCACATTCTTTTTTTTAAAAAAATTGAATGCTGTTTATCGATTAATCTTCTCAATTTACAGTATATATTTAACACAATGGACCTTCTAAATTGAAACACTTTTAATATTATATCTTAAAGTTGACATTTTCTGCCAAGTTAACACAAGATGCTGTTCAGAAGTATTTTTATTTATTTTTTTCCACTTATTGATGCAACACACAAGTGCTGACAATAGATATTTACCTATAACTCTTCTCTCGCATTTATATTCAAAAGTTTATTGAATCCAGAATTCCTGCAATCACTACACAGAGCACACTATATCAGTAGTCCAATATTTCATTCAAACCCCTTTCTTCATTTCTACTCTCTGTTTCTACATGTCCTCATTATGTTGCTTTTGAGGTAGATCCACAGAAAGATTTTGGTGCCCAAGGTCAGCCCATATCTCAGCCAATTAGGTTTGCTCTTTGTTTGTTCTAAATGTTAAACATTGACCTCACTGAAAGGCTGCTCAGAAGCCACATCTGAGGTTAGTGGCTCGGAGAAAGGGTGCAGTAAGTCCACAGTGCCATCTTGCCAACCTGGTTTCTTTTTTTTTCTGTTTCTTGCCAACCTGGTTTCTGTCTACAATAGTAACACTATCTTTTTCCCACTTCTCACATTTAATAAGTCATTAAGTTCTCTTTTTTTTGAAAGCACAAATTAGTAGGAAAATATTATGAGCTATTAATCAAGTATTCCTTTGCTTACTTGCCTTACTATGCAAAAAAATAAAAGTAGTGACTATCAATTGAGAGTAGAATCAAATGTTTTAACCTTTGGAATCACAAGGTCTTTAATATGCAGCACTGAGATAGTCTTGAAAGTGAAAAGTTTTTGAAGCTTTTCATTTTTTTTAGAGATGACTTGAATGCCTAAAGATTAAGATTTGCTCTACAATATCCCCCTTGCCTGGAAAAAAGAGGAAAACAGTTAACCCTTTGAAGAAATGGGGATAAGAACTGAAAAGAAGTTTCACTAGAGAGGAGACCCTTATGGCCAATAAACATGTGAGAAAATGCTTCCAATTATTAGCTATCAGAGAAATGCAGATCAAAGTAACCATGAGATACCTTCTAATTCCTCTGAGACTAGCTCAAATCCGAAAATAAGAGAACAACAAATGTTGGAGGGGATGTGATGAAATAGGAACACTTCTTCATCGCTGGTGGTCCTGTAGATACATGCAGCAACTATGGAAAGCAGTCTGGCGATACCTAATGAAAATGGAAATTGAGCTACCTTAGGACCCAGCTATCACTCTACTATACCCAGAATAAGTAAGAAATAAACCACAGCCAGTGGTGTGCACACCAATGTTTATTGCAGCACAATTCACAATCACAGAGTTGGAAATATGTAAATTTCCATCGGTAGATGAGTAGATCAGCAAACTCTGACACACACACACAATGGATACTATGCTTCACTCAAAAGTACTGATGATCATATGAAACACGTCTTCTCATGGGAAGAGCTGGAGGAATTTATGCTAAGCGAAGTCAGTCAATCACAGAAGTACAGCATGAGTCGCCTGAGTTGAGTGCAACCAGCACAGTAGGTAAAGAAGAGAAGTCTCCTATATCATACCATTTGGGTTGATATTTAGGGAAAAGGGCAGAGGTGGGACCAAACCCAAGGAGGTACATGCTGGGTACAACACAGTAGTGGGAGAAGGACTGAGGGTGGATGGAGAAAATGGGGGTTTGAAAGTGAAAGGATAATGGAGGAAGCAGGGCACTAACCCACCCAGGGGGAGAGTATTGATCTTGTATCCACAGCAAACCTTACCATGAAGCACCCAACCATGAGGACAGCATGAACACTTGGAAAGAGGCATGAAAAGAAAGAGCTACAGTGCCAGACACAACCAGAGCCAGACTGACCCCTCCTTGGAAGTGGGCATGGCAGAGAACAGGTTGGGGGAGGCGCCAGCATGTCACATAGACATGGAAACAGGCCTGGAGGGAGGAAGGGAAAGGGAGCCACTCTGGTCCCCATGCTGGCCCACAGTGCTCAGAGGACTATGCCCCTGTGGGGACCTAATAGGTCATAGAGGGTACTGGGCAAACAACAATAGGATGTGTCACACTGCCTCCCTTCTGAAGCAAACAACAACAGAGGATATTTTGGGGGTCCCATGGTTGGGAAACAAGGCAGTATGAGCTCCCCAAATGGACTGAATCAAGAAGTCAGCACTCGTTTGGACAATCAGAAGGAGAGACAAAAAGGACCTATGGTTCCTGGGAGACACAGGGGAAAGGTGGTGAAGGAGGGGGCGTGGATAGGTAAGGGACAGGGCAAACAAGTGGTCCAGAGTCAGTGGCGAGGAGGGTGTGGGAGGCCTGCTAATGTTTAAGCAAGAGTAATATAACAGACTAAGCGTGATAGTGGGACAGGAAGGAAGGCAGAAAGAAATAGAGGAAAGAACCAGAAGCAAAAGGGTACTTGCAGAGGTCTAAGCACAGGTTTGTATCTATATAAATATAATTATTTATGATAAGGAGGGAATAAATCTAAGTACATATATTTATAGGTTTATTATTAAGGTAGCAGATGGACATTGGGACCTCACCCAGGTAGTCCCTCAATGCAAGAACACTTTGTTCTATGGATCTGGTATTCCATGATGCTCAGTGGCCCAATATGATCACTGAAATTAAATGGGCACATAAGCAAATGTGGTGAAAAGAACTAATGAATATAGCATCTGGGGTCTTAAAAGCTTGAAGATAAACACATGGCCATCTAGCTGAGAAGTGGCCAACTCCAAAGGGAAGAAGCATACCAGCCAGTGTGGCCACGATGTGTTGAAAGGATTAGGTCTCAGGCATCAAACAGGAAAAAACCATAACACTTTGTGCTCACCTTCTTAAGATGATCACTGAGGACATGTGGGGGAATGAGCAAGAGTGGTGAAGAAGGCTGATGGTGCCCAGCTATCAAAAGATAGAGTTTCTGGGGTCTTAAAGGCTTGAGGGTAAAATGAGTGGCCATCAATTACTTCAACCACAAGCAAACAATGTCTCTATGTAAAATAAACTTGTGACATTATCCTTAGATAGTGGAGTTTTATAAACAGTTTTGGATCTAATAGCTCAGATCTGGCTGGAACTAAACCTTTTGGGTCAAGAAGAGAGAAATCTTCATAGGCATAGAGAGAAGATGGATATTTTGGCTGTAGATGCACAGGTACAGGAATAGTAAACCATGACCATAAAGATGGAAACTTTCAGTAGTGTCTGCTGAATAAATGTTTGGCTAGTCTCCTTTTCACACTAAAAAAGGTCCTTGGATTTAGGTCATCCTCCTGGGAAAAGAGGAGGGAGATAAATCTCATTTGACCAAGTTAAATTCTGAATCGATCAAAGTTAATTCATAAAATGACCCTGTCTCACTTCAAAAGTGACTTAGTTTCCTATATTGTCTACCATCTGGCAGACTTGGCTTGGAATCATGTGACTAATTAACTTATAGAAAATAGCGTTAGATTTTCTTGAACATCTGAGTTTGTCACAATGAAATGTGAATTTTCTACCAATCTTTCAAATGTGTTCACTGTTTCTAGTCTCCATTGCCTTCTTCTAAGTGTAAACCTCCACCATCGCTCATGGGGCTGAAAACAAGGGAAGGATGTTTCCTCAGAGCTTTATGCTATAAGGGGTTAAAAAGGAAAGGCTGCTGAGTTTCTAGGAGGAAGCTGAGGGAAAGAAGGAAGCAAACACCTTGTGCTGTAGAGGTTGTTCTTTTCGGCCGCCATCCCCAGGGCTGCCCAGTCATGGTGACTGTGCACACTAAAAGGAAACCCAGCTCAGTCCAATACTGTTTCTGTGTTCAGTTGCAGATTTGGCTGTTGTGATCCATGCAGCTTTCATTGGTTGACATAGAAATTCATACTCTCTTCCTCAACTGTCTCAGTGTGAAAGTACCACAAAAACCTATTCAGCACAACAGCACCAAATAAGTCTCAACGGACAGATGGCAGATGCATGGGAGGCATTGACTATGGATTGAAATGAGATTTCTTGCATGTGGCTTTGCTATTGAAAGGTGCCAAAAAGGTGATTCCAATTCATAGTGACCTATTCAACGCAGACCAAATCTGTGCCCAGGGCTGTGTCATCCTCAGTACCATTGCTATGTGTTCATTGCTATTTTTAAACCCATTCTTAAAGTCATTATGTGATTCCATTCAGTTGAGGATCTTCCTCTTTTTCTCTGACCCTTTACTTTATCAAGTGTGGTAGTCACATAATATGTTGTAAAATGGGGACTTTAGAATGAAGGGGGGGAGTTTAGCCTGTCAATCAGCAGATTACTGATCTCATTTCGAGGCACTAAGAAGATAAATAGCTTGCTGGAGGTGGACACAAATACTCCCAGGGAGACATTCCTGCAGACAAGGCACACAGAGCTATACTAGAGCCCTGGAGATGAAGGAGCCCCGGTCAGCAGTGAGATGCCTCTGCTCCCACTGGATTCACAAGACTTTCCACCTATTGACCTGTGATCATCCTGCATTCAGCATCATGGCATGTATTTCATGAGTCTCAAGAGGAATTTATAGATTAGTATCAGACATATGTGCTAATATAGGACTTATGGACTTGATCTGAACTGAGCAGGGATATTTTCCTAATATTCAATTGCTCTTGTATATAAATCTCTTTCTTATTCACAGATGAGTATCTATGAATTTGTGTTTCTAGTCAACCCAGACTAACACACCAAGAATGATGTATTATTTCATTGACTGGTCCCACCTGATGACATGTTCAAACTAAAAGACATTTTATGTTCCTCTCAAATGTAAAAAAAAAAAGAAAGAAAAGAAAGAAAGGACAAACTTAATGCCATAGAGTTGCTGCCAACTGATAGTGACCATAAAAGACAGGATAGAACTATGCCAATGAGTTTCCAAAATTGTAACTGTTTACGGGATTAGAAAGCCCTGTCTTTCTTCCAATGAATGGATGGTGGTTTTGAAATGCTTCCCTTATAGTTAGCAGCCCAACTCATAACCATTGTCACCAGGGCTTCTAAATCCCACTTAATTAACAATACAATTTTTTTAAGAGAGAGAATATCAGAAGACAAATACATCATTATTTAAAAATTAAAACCATAAGGAAAAGACAATATTAGGAGTAGGAATTAAACAAAAGCAGGAAGCATTCTGGCTATATTTCCTCTGAGATAGATTTATTTTTCCTTCTGGAAGTCTCTGGTGATATAGTCCATCTTCGTTAGAAACACTACAATCTAGATGCATTAATTTCTCAGTCTTCCTTTTTCATTGTCCACTTTTCACATGCATATGAAGTGATTGAAAATACCAAGGCTTGAGTCAGGCACACTTTAGGCACCAAACTGTCAACTTTGCTTTTTCTTTTTCCCTTTTTACTTAACACTTTCAATAGACTTTAACAGCAAATGTCCAAGTGCAATATATCCTTTGGTTTCTTAACTGCTTTTACAACTAATCCACCAAGTGGGCAAGAAAGCTTGGAAGGGCTCAGCCCTTGGTAGACTTTTCCTAGGGGGCTGAGTAAAATAAAGTGGTAAATATCTGCCAATTGGCAATCTTGCAGCCAGCACCCACCTAAACAGGTCTTCTTATCTAAACACACTGTATTTAAAGCCATAGATACTCTATTTGCTATAGATAGCCTATTATATAGGCCAGCTGTTTTGCTGTCTTCAGAAGTCTTCCCAGAAACCATTTCTAGACTTAACCCTAGATTGTTTTCAGAATGTGAAAGGGAGGGTTTAGACTGTTCCAAGAAAAAATTGAGTATGTTACTCTATAACCTGAGTTTTTGTGGAAATAATCAGACAGCACCTCAGCTTATCCCTTATCTATTCCCATAATTTTGTCCTCATTCATCATTTTTTATCTAAGCTTCTGTTGCATAAAACTCTTTAGATTATGTGCTATTTCTTCTATTATTTCAATATACTCTCCATATCCTTTTTTTCATTCTCTTTATCTTGCCTTGTCTAATTTCAATCTATTCATCAGATCTAAAGTGAATTACCACATCTTCTGAGAAGGCTCCACAGATGTCTCATATCAGACTTAAATACTGTCAGTGGGTTGAATTTTGTGCCCCCAAAGGGCACAAAATATATTGAAGTCTTAACCCCTACATTGATGAGATAAGCTGGTTTGGAAACAAGGTCCTTGAAAATGTTACCAGTTCAATTAACATGAAGAGTAGGTTGGTCTTGATCCAACCTGAGCTATGTACTTACAAAAGAGAAAGAGGGACAGGGGGAAGATAACTACACGGAAATTTACATACAAGTCAAGGAACACCTGCAACTGCCTGCAGAGATTGGGAAAGATAAGAAAGGATCTTTTCCTAGCACATTCTGCAAGAGCATGTTATTGCTGACTCTCTGAATCCAGACTCTCTGAGTCCAGAATGATGGTACTATAAAGCCAGATTGAATTGGTTCTCATAGGAAAGTTATGGATAACCAAAGAAGGCACTGCCTGTTCTGTACCCTCCTCACACTTGCTGCTGTGTTTGAACCAGTAGTTGCAGCCACTATGTGGTCTGACTCTTGGAGCCTCTTTCTCTTTTTCTGCTGACCTTCTGCTTTTGCGAGCACGAGGACCTGTCTAGGAACTGTCTTTCTTTACTAAGTGTTCAAAGTCTTGCCATCTTTGATTCTAAAGTGTCATCTGGTTGTATTTCTTACAAGACAGATTTTTTTTTCAGGTCTGTTGGCAGTCAATGATCTTTGCACTAGTCCTTGCCAGCATCATATTTCTAATGTATCGAGACTTCTTCAGTGTTCAGAATTCATGGTCTAACTTTCACAGGCATATATGATTGAAAATAGTATGACTTGAGTCAGGTGGACCTTAGTCTTCAAATTGTCTCAAAACAACCCAAATTATGGTTCTTGATTATGGCACTCTTAGGACATTAATGCAGACACTTTTTTTTGTTTGCTTATTGGGCGTCACTGCCCTCTGGTGGCGGGAGTAGGAGGCCCAGCCTTTGCTCCTGTGGAGGCGCTGCTGGAATTGAACCACCATTCCAGTGGGCCGCAGTCCCGCGCACAACCACTACGCCACGGGGGCTCAGCCCAATGCAGACACTCAGTAGCCATGCATTTACTCTAATCACTTTGACTATACTTGCATATTTAATAATCTGGTTTCCCTGTTGAGCAACCATTGCAAATTTTCTATAAAGAATCAGACATAAATAAAAAGGATTTCCGGACCACATACATCCTCTACTGGATTTTCCCCTGTCTTTTTATCTCTCCTCTCCCTCTTTCTTTTCTTAATCACCCTTCAAAATTACAAAAATAATTCTCAGTGTACTGGAAATATAAAGGTGATTTATTTTGCTGTAGTAGTCTGCTAAGTCTTGCTCTAGAGGCACACTCTTAAGAGCAGGGATCCCAACTCATTTTCCTTTACACCCCAAACCTCATACAATTGCTGAGGGAATGCTCACAACTTTGAGGACCTGTCTGATCTCTCCTGCCTTTTAGAACCTTTTGAATCTCTTATTAACATTGTCATCCATGATTTTTAAAATTTTTGTTGTTTTATGTGTTATATAGTTTGCTAAACTGATGACGGTAAGGCCAGCTGCTTCTCTATCAATATGGTGCTTTCAGTTTAAGGATCTGTAGCCCAGTCCACAGAGATCTTTTTTGTGGTTGTTAAAAGAGATTATAAAAGCCTGCAGATAGCTTGCAATTTCCAACCTGGCAAATGTTATTCTGACCCGCCTATTCTTTGCAAAATCTAATTGGTATTGACAGAAATTTTGTTGCTCAAGTACTCCCAACTCCAAGTTGTAAAACTTACTGAAGTCAACCAGGCATGTGGATCTTAAATGGCTCTTTAAATACCTTATTGGAGTTTTAGAAGCATATTTAAAAAGAAGTTTGAAACGAATAGATATGGTTGTTGGCTTGGGAATCCAAGGTGCATATGGCTCAAGTACAGCTCTAAGTTTTGGTCTTCCGGATAAATATTGTCTATTTCTGTTATCAGTCCATTTCCATTAATTAATTGAAAATCACCAGGCTTTCACCTGTTTTTTCTTTATATTTCTTAAGATAGGATAATTAGATAGACCATACAGGAATTTTGGTCTTAAAAGTACTTTTGACACGTGGACAAAATTTAGTCATAGAAAATCATAAACTTTCCCAGGATTTTAACATCGTGGTTAAAACAGCATCCAAATCCCTGGATGCTCAGAGAAGAGCTATGCTAAAACACAGCTAAGGCAAAAGCACTGGCTGCCTGTCCTTCTAGCTAGCTTGGAGCTCTTTCTTTCTGGCACATCTGTGCTGTTTTTATAGCAGTCCTGCATACTTATGGAGTGAGAGCATGCCTCTTGTTGCTACAAACAGCACCCATAAATGTTGGAGCCAAGTGTGTCTAAACATTACAGCATATTAAACACCTTTAAGCATGATCCGTAACCTTGTAATTGGTACCAAAATAACAAGACTTGTGTTTAAAATGGGAATTTGACTCAGTGTTTGCTGTTGTCAATCTATTCTAGTAGAATGTAGCCAGAGAGTTGGGATGTAATGGAAGTGTGGGACGTGGGACCAGGGGTTTGGATCTTGAGATCGTCTGGTCTGGTGCCCATCTTCGACGGATGAGGAAATGCTCAGAAAGCGATAAGGTGTGCTCAAGGAAAGCCTGAGCTTTCTGACTCCTCCTTCAATGCTTTTGCATGTTAGCAGAATAATTTGTTATAAAGGAAAGTTAATCTTAGTAGAAGTTACAAAAGTATTAGTGATGAAGTTATGAAAGTTCATTCTTTAGCGTATCACTGTTGAGATATTTATAAGATGAAGTGCACATGACTTTTGTTTTTGATGGACATCACCAAAGCCTTTCTTCTTCTCAAATATACACCAAGGCTCCAAATATCCATTATAGAATATATCATTTTTAACCATTATCTATATGCTTCCAGGCTAAAGTGAAAACATATGATTAAGATGAACTATGAGGTAGTGGGGCAAGCCCAGGTCCTACAATTAGACAAAAGCGGTTTCCATCTTGGCCTTGACACTTTAGTGGTGTGACCTTGAGCAAATAAATTATCCTCTCTTATCCACAATCACTTAAATGGATATGAAGAGTCCACTCTGTGACAATTTCTTCATTTTAAACAAGGAGAACAGAACCATGGCGGCTACATGAAATACCTACCATCTAACATGATCATCGTAGTGCTTTCCACACAACTTATGTTAATTCTTATGATAGTAATGGAGACAGTCATGAGATGTGGGTTATCCTATATTTTTATTTATGAAACAAGTTGCTGTGGAGTTTCTCTGAGCCGTGGCAGTCCTGTGGGTCAAAGAAAAACTGTGCTTCATTGGGATTTCATTAGCTTATTTTTCATCAGGAAGATTGGAGAAGAATTGATATATTGAATTAAGATTGGTGAAGAAAATTATAATTGTCATAGACTGCCAGAAGAACAAGCAAATCTGATTTGGAAGAGTACAGCCAAATGTTCCTTAGAAGGATAGGGAGACTATAGCTCATACTCAGGACACATTATCAGGAAGACCCAATACCAAGAAAATGACATTAGACATTGTGAAGTCAAGGGTATGGGAAAAACTCTCAACAGATTGATGGACACAAGTGAGGGCAGCAATAGGCTCCCGTAGACCAGTAAGTGTGAGGATGGATCAGATTAGAGCAGTTTTATTAAGTTATTTCTTATATTATATATAGCGTCGCTCCTGGACCAATCCTGAAGGCCCATAGCAACAACATAATGCCAGGATTTTCTTCACCGGTGCTTTTCTTGATAGACTCAACTATTTTTCAGGAGGAAACCACGCATGGTAACCACTTTAATTAACCAGAAATTCTATAATTATTAAATGTGGGATTTAAAACCTTCGATAAACAGGTATGACTTGACATTTTCTAAATTAATCACCAAGAATGTCCTAAGAACCTCAATTTGGATCTTCATAGTCTTGGCAGAAGTTAAAATAAGAGATGCTCTAGAATTGTTATAGAATTGGAGGAATATTGTTCTGATTTACCACTGTCTTGGGAATAGAACTTGGTGATCGAAAGCATTCAAGTTTTTGTTTTGTTTAAATCTTCATTCAGCCTTGTGATTGAAAAATGCTTTCAGGGCCTTTATGTTTCTGGCCAGCAAAAACTTAAGAAAACTATTATCGCGTGGGGAACATACAAGAGAAAATGTTTTCTTCAACACCTGTTTTCATTAAATAAGAGGAAGGAAACGAGTTTTTTCCCCCTCTTTCTCTTTTTAATGCTTATCAAGTAAGCGCCAGAAGCATTACATATGTTATACCATTTAATCTCCAAACCAAAAGCGGTAGATACTATTGTCCCTGCTTAGGGAATGCTGTATGACCCTCCGGAAGAATTTGAACTTTAAGGAAATAGGAAATTTCTCTCCGAATTAAACTTTGGCTTCATAAATATAGGATCAAAGCACACATCATAAAACCACAAGAGAGAGACTATTCAGTCCTGTAAAATTAGCAATGATGTTAATATTATTATTAACATGGTGTAATAACATTATACGGAAGAAAAGATTACTGGAAAGGGTTACAGAATAACCAATGAATGCCCTGAACAGGAGAGGCAAAGAGGCAGGCAGGTGCTGTCCTGAGGAAGAGTTGGAGCTCAAAGAACGTGAAGTTGCCTGCTCTATTGGTTGGCCTTCCATCTCGTGGAAATGTATTCCTGAGGCTATATTAGCTTGATTCCATTCAGCATCCAACCCACTGCTCTTTTTCTGATTTCATGCTCAGCAAACTAACTCCTGGTTGTAATTTGACTTCCCATGTAGATTTGCCTACAGGGGGGAAAAAGTTGCTGATCATGCAGCTGTGAGTACTCTGGTCCAAATTGTACTTATCTTGGGAAATTAATAAAATGGCTTTCTTATTTTATATGTTAGGTTCAATATAAAGAGATTCACTTAATGTAATCAGGTGTCTGAATCTACCAAGGAAAGGCCCAAATGCTGGTTAGAAGTTTATTTAGCAGATAACAGATTCTAAGTCACGAGATATCATTGAAATCAAATATCCAGCCAGGCCTTGTTGATTCCCCAACATTTTCATTTGATATACTGTTTTCAACTCCATCAAGTATAGTGTAGCAGTACTTCCCCTTTCTTCTCTATTTATTCTGTATTCTTTGAGATGTCATTTGTTTTTGTACATATTTATTATTAAGTATGTCTGATACTTTTAAAAATATAGGAAATGATAAAACAACTCCATGTGAGAGAACTGAGCTTATAAGTATTCTTCCTTTTTAAATTATTGTATGTTTACCTATACACATTTTAAGATGAGCAAACCAATGACTGAAGAAGCAAAGGAATGTGAAAGGAATGCACTCATAATTCAGTTCAATTGACTTCACGTTTTTTTTTTTTGTGGCCACCTGCTGCCTGTGCAGTAAATAAGAGAGGGCAATGGAAACACAGCTTCAATTAGGTCAGCAGTATTCAAAGGGTGTGCTGAGGATCCCTGGGATCAAAGCTATTTTCATAATAATACCAAGACTTTGTTTGCTGTTTTCATACTCTCACAAGTGCAGGAAGATCAGATGATGTCTGATATCAAAACAGATTAACTGCAGGAGAAGATATATGAATAAAGTTGTTATTTATGAAGATAGCTACTCAGGAACTGGCTTGTGAATTATAAAATTATGTCACTCATTTCACTAATTTTTGTGTAGAAATACAGATAGTTTTCATTATATATTCCTTATGGGAAATTTTTCATTATTATATTTTAAATAAAGTACCAAATAAACATTTGAAATATCTCTGTTTTAATGATAAATGCGTGTGTCAGTACTTATAGCCCACATGAAAAAATCTTCACACGTATAAGATTAGGTCCTGTGATAAAAATGTGTGAGAACATTTGGCACTACATGAGATATTACCACATATGATGATAGCTGCAGGCTAATTTCAGTGATAAAATTTGAAGATATATGAGGATATATTTGTTGTTAGTTAGTTCCTAACTAACTAAGTGGGTCTTGTCTCATAACGACCCTCTGTACAATGAAACATGGAACAAAGCACCACCCTCTTCTGTGTCATCCTCATGATCTGTTTCAGACCAGACCTTTGGGATCCATAGAACTTTCACTGACTGATTTTCTGAAGTAAGTTACCAGACATTTCCGACTAGTCTCACTTAATCTGCAATTATTTCAGTAACATGCAAACCTACAATGAGAGTTGGGTAGTGACAATGTAGAAGGTGCAATGTCCAGGAATTTAACTCAGATCTTTCATATGGAAGGCTATATTTCTACCACTGAAGCAAATATGACAGGAAGCACCCCTGTGCAATCAAAGAAACCTTTATTAAACAAAAAGAATCAAAATCCAAGCTATTGTTTCTCACCACATACTCCATATGCAACGTCTGAAGGTGGTATTTCCATCTCTCTAACCCTGTACAAAGAACTTTGCATTCTTTGATGTATACCATGTGAAAATTGCAGATTTGATATCTTTGAGGACTCAGATTGTTTCCCTTTGAAAATTTCTTTGCATTTTAAGAACAAAAGTAAGTCTGAGGAAGCAATATCTGGGCTCCAGAGTGGAAGGAGTACAGACTCCCAATAAAATTCTAATAAATGTTTTTACTATCCTTGAAAAATGAGCAGATGTCAGGGAAAATTCATCTATGTAAATTTCTTGGGCTGGATCTCACCAATACAGTTTCCCATTTTCTTCATTTCTTCTTGAAAGTTTCCTGTGTCTTTCAGTGATATACCAAGACTAAACCCCAAATGAAGCTCACTGCCATTGAATAGATACTGGCTTATAGTGACCCTATGTGACAGGGTAAGACTACCCTTTTTGAGTTTCCAAGAACTATACATTTTTACAGGAGTAGAATGTCTCCTCTTTCTCCCATGGAGATGCTGTAGTTTCAAGCTGCTCATCTTCTGACTAGTAGCCCAACACATAACCACTATGCTACCAGGAATCCTACACTAAGATTACATCTTGAGAATCCCAATATATAATCACCATGACCATCTGAACTGACCTTTCAACCATGAATGTAACTAGCCCAGCAAATCCCCATGGACAACATTGTTTTGATTGGATTTTGCCGTCTGGATAATATTAGTAAACTCAAGGCCCAGATCCAGCTATAATTTATTCCATAAGATCATCTACTTAAGCTTCAAAAAGGAAGATGCAAGAAATAAATATAATCACTGTACCAAAAAAGAACTAGTCAACATTCCACCATTTCAGGAGATCATATATGAACAAGAACCAATGTTGCTGAAACAAAAAAGCTAAAGCTGTGTTGAAAGCATTAGAAAAAGGACAAGAATCGAGGCATTGTTGGAATACCAAGTGATATATTACACCAGTCTTCCAGAAACTCTGGAAGCACTTACTTATAGATGGCAGAAAAGTTGGAAGACAACTACTTGGCCAAATGATTGAAAGGGATCCATATTTGCACCCATTCCAAAGAAAGGTGACTTAACAAAATGCTGAAACCACGGAACAATGTCATTGATACCACATACAAGTAAACTTTTAGTGATGATCATCCAACAGTGGTTGCAGCAGTACATTGACAGATAACTACTAGAGGTTCAGGCCAGATTCAGAAGAGGAAATGAAATAAGGAATATTATTGCTCATGTCAGATGGATCTTGACTGAAAGAGAACACCAGGAAAATGTGTGCTTGTGATTTTTTGACTATGCAAAAGCATTCAACTGTGTAGATGATAACAAATTACAAATAGCCTTCGGAAGATTGAGAATTCCAGAACATTTCCTTGTGCTCATATGGAACTTGTACATGGATCAAGAGGCAATTGTGCAGACAGAACAAAGGAAGAGTGCATAGTTTAAAATCAGCAATGGTGTGTGTATTAGAGTTGTGTTCTCTCACCGTACTTATTCCGCCTGAGAAAATCGTCAGATAAACTGGATTGCTTGGAAAAAGAAGGTGCTACCAGGATTGGAGGAATACAATAGCAATCCATGATATGCAAATGAAACAACATTGCTTCCTGAAAATAAGGAGGGTTCGAAGCACTTGCTGTCGATGATCAAGGATGGCAGCCTTCGGCATGGATCCTGATCCAATATAGAGAAGCCCCAAATTCTCACAACTGAGCCAATAGGTAACAGGTTAAACGGAGAAACGGTTGAAGTTGACAACGATTTTGTCTTGTTTGAATCCACACTCTGCTAATGGAAGCAACATTCAAGAGATCAAAAAATATGTTACCTTAGGAAAATCTCCTATAGGAGGACCCTTCAGCATATTGTGAAGCGAGGATGTTACTTTGAGGGCTATGGTGCACCTGATTCAAGCCGTAGTGCTTTCAATTGCTTCACATGCCTGTGAAACTGGACATTGAAGAAGGAAGACTGAAGAAGAGTTGCTGTATTTGAATTGCTCTTCTGGACAAGCATATTGAAAATGCCATCGATTTCTAAAAGAACAAACAGATCTGTCCCGGAAGAAATACAACCGGAAAGCTCCTTAGTGGCAAGGGCTTTGACGTACCTGCTTTGGACATGTTGTCAGGAGAGACTAGTCCCTGGAACAGGACATTGTGTTTGGTCCAGCAAAAAAGAGAAAGACCCTCGAAAAAAGGGGTTGACACAGTGGCTGCAAAAATGGGTTCAGGCAGAGCAGTAGTCGAGAGAATGGCATAAGACCAGGCAGTGCTTCATTCTGTTCTGTTGTGCATCATGTTGCTAGGAGGTGGAATTGATGGTACCTAACATCAAGTGTTGATCTGCTTCAGACTCGTGGAAAGAGGAGTTCTCAGAGCTGGGTGATCTTTTTGCAATACTTTTGACCCACTGAGCCCTAAGTTTACTGTGGATAAGATATTCACTTCAAAATGAACCTCAAACTTGTGCTTTTTCCATGGCACAAAAACCCTATTTTGAAGATACTTTAAAGATACTAAGACAAGCAATCTAAGATACAAAGAGAATTTGTATACACCCACCTACTAATTATGAGGCTCATTTAAACCTTTTTTTTTTTAGAAAAATAAACTCTTGCAAGTATGAACTGGCATTGCAGCATACACACACATTATTGTTGAAATTAACCATTTGCATCACTCCAAGACTGGTGGATATGTGTAATTAAAAGATAAAAATTAAAGCTATAAATTTTATTTCTCAATATAAGTTCCATCAAGGGAAAAAAAAAGTTTGTGAGCAATTATATATACCAAAAGAATAGGAGATCCCAGGAATTTTACCATGTCAATTCAGTCTTTCTTCACATTATTAACTGAAGATGTGGGTGCTTACATAAGTGGTGTAGGGACATAGCGTCTGCCCTCCTCTAACTTTGTAAGGGTGAAGGAAATGAAGATTAGCATCACCATAAGCAGTTGACCAAGGTCAATTACTCTGCAGCTGTGGTCAGACCTGCCACTACTTTCAAAACGCCTTACTAGTTGTAATGCTGAATGGCCTGTCCATAGTACTCTGCTTCTCAGCTGTGCTTGATATGTGAATAACCATACAGAACTCATAGAACATATTTATAGTTATGGGGTTTATGAGGTTAGGGGGTTAGAGAAGTTAGCATGTTAAATTTTAGAATCGGGAGTGTTCAGGATACAAGTCTGGTTAGGATAGCCTCTTCCTATCAATGCCCAGAGACAGGCCTCTCTAGTCTGTAACCTCTCAACCACATGGCCTCTTGTCCCTACCCTACTCAGGGAATATTACACAGCTACTTTAGCTCTCATGATAGATGCCCAGCGGGCACTCCACTCCACCATAGACTTCAGTCTTAAGGTACTCAGCTATAGCTCTTCAATTAAATGACTAGAAGAGCACCTCAGTCTGCATTGAGCTTCCTATTCAAAGGCACCCAGTTTACTCACGAGGAAGGTCACTGCCCTGTCTTATGTCCTGCTTCCTCTCTTTTTCACTCCTATGCTACTGCTCTAACTTTCTGGATTTAAGGGCTTCATTGTACAAGGATCTCATAGTCCAAAGCAGACATCCCACTCCTGCTGCTTCTTCTTCATGGGAGTGAGATTTGACTGCCAGCTTCTGAGATGGCTCATTTTAAACCCAGCAAGGTGGAAATATACATCAATACCTTCAATACATTTCTTAAATTTTAAATTCCCATTCAACAGGGCTAACAATCACTGAAACAGAACCATAATCCTTTCAGGAACTTTCCCCATCTTCTGTTTGTCCAGATCCATCAAGAAAAAGTTAGTTAGTAGAAGTTACAGAAGCTCTGGATTGAAGAGCCATCTGAATCAACTGTTCTGCAGTGCCTGCTACATTTTTTTTAAAAAAAAAGAGTAGTAAATGAAAATAAGTAGAAGAAATCAGATCAGGACTGTAAGGAAGATGCCTAGTGATTCTCACAAAATGTTCCACTTTCCATGAGAGGACTAAGCAGGTTTTCTGTTGTAGTAGAGAACGACTAGTAAAGCTTCCCTGGGAGTTTTTTCCTAAAGCTTTGTCTAATTTTCTCAAAACACTCTTATAGTAAGCATATATTTTCATTCTTCATCCAGCCAGAAAGTTAACAAAAAAATTCATTGATCACCCCCAGAAACTATTGCCACGACCCTTGCTTTTGACTGGTCAAGAGTTTTGTCTTGACAAAGCTCCTTCCCCCTTTTGGGAGCAGCTGCTCTGATCATGCTTTCTTCTCAGGATCCTGGTGGTGAGGCCAGAGTTCATGCATACAGTGCTAGGCAG